>WOGP01010293.1:0-10375 GCA_015342065.1 Leptinotarsa undecemlineata
TGAAAGTAGTTGTTTCAGGAGGACTTTCATTCAGTTTGTGTCTGAAAGTTACTTCTTTGCATGATCTACACATCCATGTATAGAGTTACTCTTATTTGCAGATGTTTCTGTGAAGAAATTTGAAAAAGGCACAACTGATTTCAAAAAATTTAGAACAACTTCAATAATGAATGTAGAAAATGTTGAATTGAAAAATATATAAATTACCAATAAAGAAAATTACTTAATTTTAAAAAAGTTCTAAACCTACACCGAACTATTTTAGTGTGAATATCGGAACGCACTCTTTGTCTGTAAAATGTCAGTTTATCATTCAGGGTCACTATAATTCGTTTGCAAACGTAATTTCTGAATTCAAACTCAATTTTGATTGTCCTATTATTTTATTCTTGGACAATTTCATTTATATATGCATTTATTTTCATTTGAAGTGGAATCAGTAAATACCTTGTTTTCCTCCAATGTTGGCGTGTGGTGTATTTTCGAAACTTCGGAGCTGACTTGACTAGTAGTGGGCTTGACAGGCATGTTTTCACTGAATTTACTTTTTAATACCAGTATACAATGCAGTTATGTTCAATTGTAACTGTTTTCATAGAATATTTTTTAAATTTCTGAAGACAGAAAATTCACGTGGCGTTCACCTTCGTCGCCTTGAGAAAAATCCACTTGTTGACAAAAAAGTTGAAAAATCTCCTACTTCCCTAAATTACCACCTCCAAATTTTCATAACTACAAATTTTCAACTTTAATAACAAAAAAACTATCTATTCTATCATTTTCATTTCATTTGTTCTTGAATTTTGATACTTTTTTATTTAACAATTTAGTACAGAAATAGTTAACCTCACTTATGTCTGAATATAAATATTTTTCAAAAGCATTATTTGATGTCCGTTTCTAAGGAAATGGTTCACAACAATAATTTTCCAATTTTTCATCATTCCTAAATAATCACAATTAGTTTATTATGTCTTTTTCAATTTTTTATAACAGATATCAATTTGATTTCATCTGACATTTATATATATATAACCTATATCGTTTATCTGTTTTTCGAATTTAATGAATTTTGGTGCACAAATTTTGAAATTTATATTTCCCACTCTTTTGTTTTTGTTTCCTGCCATGTCCATGAATTTCAATACATGTACGTGTCCTCGCTGTATGTGAATTTTTTTGTGATGTTGTGAAGATCCCTACACATTGTTGTTTTTGAGTTATTTCATAACACAATGAAGATATGCTTCCGCAGCCGATGTCCTAGATTCCAAATGGGATAACAAGACGGTGTGCTGTTAACACACATTCTTGGTTTCTTCCAATGAGTCGTCGATACACAATAAAGAGAGGGTTGGAGACAATATGGATCTCTGGAGGACATCAGCTTTCATGGTAAAAATATTGAAGGGTTACTCATCGATGGCTACTTGCAGGAAACGTTCTTTCAGGAAGCTGATTCACATGAGTGAGCGAGAGAAAAATCAGTTCATTCCGTAAATGAGTGGGCTTATAGAGCCATTATTGTTGAGAACTGGAAGAAACATATTCTCCACCAATATCCTTCAACACAAAAAACAGGGCATCAGTATTTGTTTTTGAGGTTTCCATTAATTCTCATAGATCTGGGAATAAATGAGCAAATGAATGTATAAATTCCAAACAAGCACAAGCAACTTGACTATTGCAGCACTGATTATGATAGTTCTGGTTATTCTTCTGAATTTTTCTTCAAGTTCATTTCCAATTTTACATTCTAAGGGTTTTACTCATGAAGAAGGCATATCTTTTTCTGGTCATCGGTTCAACACTTTCCAAACATCGTTTATTCTACATTTTCAAAGTGGATCTAGATAAGAACATGGGCTCACCTTTGCATCGTTTGCAACAGCCTTCTTCTTGAACCAGCAAGTGACAACCATCAGTTTTTGGGCAACCATCACTACACCAAACGAATCCGTTCTGCAAGAAACAAACAAAATCAATCATTGCTGATACAACTATGAATGTATATTAAATTTTTTCCACACAATTTCTTGGGCATCAATTTGTTTTTTCTGAAGATAGTGGAGTATTGAATATTACTAGAGTTTTTCAACACCTCGACATCACCAAGTTATCATCTTCAAGAGAATGATCTTTCTCATAGAAAGATTAAACTCTATCTTCAAAAGTAGGATCTTTCTCTTGAATATGATCACTTGGTTATCGAAACACGGGTCGAATTATTGAAATAACGGTTTGGTGTTGCGAAAAAACTCTAGTAATATTCTTTACTACATCAAAGATTCCAAACAGTGTAGCACAAGTATATAATTGAGTTTTATTTTTGGGAAATCTCTTTTCAGAAATATCATTTGAATTCTCATGAGTTTGGTGTCTTTTTAAAGTATGACTTTCCAAATAGAATGCTGCAGAAGTATTTCAAAATCCAAGTTTCAGTGTTAAATATTAGAATAATTTATTATTATCGCAAAAAATTTTATATGAAGCTGTCAATATGTAACGGAAATTTTAAAAACCTGACTGGAAATATAAAAATAAAAAATAGTAATTTTGGCGAAGGCGGCGTTGCCAGAATCGAATTAAATAGCTATAATTGTTAATAGATTTTGGTGCAAATTGAACGCAAAACCTATATTGATGTTCCAGGCGTCAGGATTATTTCACTTCAGTGATCTGGGAAATCTAAACAGGAAGTGGTATTTTTTCATTTTCATCATCGAAGGTATTACAGAAATTATTAAGGATGTTGTACGTTTTTTTTCCTATACCAGCAAAAAAGTCAAATTAACATTAGCAATTTTCATGTAGCTGGGTATTGATTTATTTTCGATTTTTTTTTTAATTCAAAAATTCTGAATAAAATTGGTGAGATTTCAGTCTTGACTTCTATTGCAATATTTATAGTGATATCATCATACCAAGAAGTCCTTCTGGAATTCAAATCTGGAATCAAATATTACTTCTGATGTGTAACAGTGATACCATTCAACTTCATTTTTAGAATAGTCTTTGTGAATTGTTCTTGATAATACTTTTTTCTTCTGTAGTTTTTTCAACCATTTTTTCGAAGTAAGAATATTTTTCATTCAGAAATTATGAATCAGGAGAAGGTTTATTTCTTAAAAAAATATTTATCACACTCTCCGATTGCTTGTGAAGTTCATCGTTGAACTAAAGTTTTCAATAGTGTTTCATTTTGTATTTTCCAATTGTATTTCAATGATGTTACGTTAGTAATATGTTTTATATAATATTGTGTATTAGATTTACCTATTTCAATGAATATATTCTTCTCCTTCTCCTTTGGTATTAGTTATAGTATCAGATAAATAATTTTTTATAATAATGTATAATAACCTTATACATCGAGTCTCAGAGGCGGAGTCCAGACTGCAACTACAAACATGCTGAAAGATTTATATGATGGAATTATTAACAGCATTTAAAATAGGCTTATTCAAATGTATACCACGTGAGACCATTTTCATGGATAATTTCGAAGGCGATAATCATGAATAATATTTCAATAATTGTCAATACCAGTGTTTGAATTATTCATGAGCTAACACTGCCATAGTGTTTTTATTGAATTTTCTGTTCCATTCGGTGGTTAAGTGACAATAAATAACTGTGACGGATAATTGGTCACAATCGTAAGCGAATCAGCTTATTGCGCCATGATTAGGTTCTGAATTTGAACAGATTATGTGTATCTTGTTCATGTTGTAGAATATACATGCGTTATATTTTCATCCTTCAGAAAAGTACTCTATGATCATTATTAAAATTTCTCCTGCATTGTATAGCAGCCCAACTACTTAAATTTTTCTGAATCACAATTATTAATTATCTATAATGAAGTTACGTTTGACAAACTGATAGATTTGTTTTCAAAGATATAGAAAAACCTCCTACAGGCTAATTGTTCAAGTATCAAATGTTCAAATTTATGAACTATACCATTTTCGACGCTCTTCAAGAAGGAAGAAATAAGATTTTATTGAGAATCTCTGATAATGGAAAGCTTAGCACATTATTTTTTTCATTCTTTCAATATATTTGAATATTCGGGAGAAAAACTTTTCCGTTTTCTACTTCTCTATCTTTATAGAAAAATGTGGATAATTTTCGAGGAGAAACATGAAAAAATTTAGTTCAAAATTAATCATTTAGAAAAATGTGGTCAAACTGTAAAAAAAGCATTTCCAACATAACTACTTCCACATGAACATTGAATTACACGAAATAAAAAATACTTTTGAAGCAATCACTCTTATACGACCATTGAATTGAATGGAAATCACATTTTCCTATTCAATTTATAGTCCAAAAAGCTTTTATTTGACCAAAAACTAATATCTCCTAATACGTATACTCATCATAGATATTTCACTTCACGAATGACCATGAGAACTGCAAAATAATGAGATAGATTTATCGATGAAATCTATTGGATGTCAGAGATTTCAAGCCAAAGATACCAATTCTACTGGAGAAATAACCAGACTTTAATTTTATCGCATTTTCAAAGCGATATCAAAAAACATCACTGAAAAATTCAAACCATAGGGAGAAGAAGAGAATGGGAAGAACACGACAGTATTAGAATATCATTCTTTCAGGTTTCATCACGTTGCTTCTTAGAAACCCATAATTCTATCACTTTTGCATCAACAGCCACTCATCCTATAGTGAACTAGCTTGAAGTTTGGCCTCCAACTTTGATGAAATTTTGAAAAAAAAATCGTATTTTCGAATGTGTCACTTGAACAAGAAAGAATCCACCAAATTATGTAAAAATTATGTAATCTTTTATATCCTCAAATGTGTAACTTTCATAAGGAAAGATCCATATAATTTCGCTATTCGAAGGAATCATGTTTATGAAACATAACAACTGAAAGATTTCTGAATTTATCAGTAGCACATCTACTTTTAGAAAATAACTATTCATTATTTGCGGGAGATTCTGGTTTATTCATACACCAATCATTATTTTGAAATTACCATTAGGAAAAGAGTTTTAATAGTGGCAATGAAAATTGCTCTTTATTTCGTATTGTTCATGATAAAATGATGTACTCTTGTATTGGACTGTTTATCATTCTTTCATTCATATTTTGTAAGGATAATCATATCACATTTCGACTTTTCATAAACAAAAAAATTCAATTTCAACACCCCGTATCTCCGAAATGAAGCATTTTTGGACACAAGTTCATATAGACTTTTTTTCTTAAAATTGTCTTAGGAATACGTCACTTGAATATTTCAACGTAGGTACTTATGTTACACCCTGTATCCATCACGAAATTTCAACCCATATAATAAAAAAACTCAAAAATTTTTAATTGAAATTTCAGGAAAACAATTTGGATTTCTGAGACATGCATATGAAATGTTGTCGATAGACGATGAGAAAACACACATGACACTGGCACCTGTCGGGATATAATCCAACACCCTTCGTGGTATTAGCCAGGAGAATAGTTGTTTTCTGATAGGTGTCAGCCCATCAACCTACAGTGTAGGGAGTTGGGAGTGACCTGAAAGAATTGTTCTTTCAGATGATTTGACTTATAACCAGTCTTCAAATATGTCCACTGATTATATATCACAGAACATTTCAATCAGTTTTGAAACTCATCAGAACAGCTTATTGTATGATTTTCATATACAATTAACTGTATTAATGAGCTTTAATATGGATTTACATCAACTCTCGGCCGGTTCTATATTAAATATATAACTTTTAAATTTATTTTCGATAATGCAAATTACTGAACATTACCATTTTCATGGCAGTTGTAGTGGACAAGTGGCAGTGTATGTTGTGAAGACAATTGCCTTTGACAATGTATACCGCAATCCTAGGCGAAACGCCAGATAAAAACATTTTCAAGTCATGATCAATAAACTCAAAAAAAACTTTGACACAAACTTTACCAAATGTATGACCCTGTAACTGACCCAAATCATCTCGTCTACCTGTGTCGAATATTACACAAATCCAACGTGAGAAATATCTGACACATTCGCCTACAACAGATCGGTAATATTCAAATTCTCCAGGAATCCTTAGTACTCTGTTAGGCCAAGCGATTAACGTGAAATAGGTCAAAAAAACTTCTCAGCCATCTGGTCGAAACAATAAATCTCATTCTGTCAAATAAATTAGTCATGAGCATTAATCTGGTCGTTTTCTACCTCATGAAACTCATAGGCGCTAAGTAATAATCTTTGTTTTATAAACTATTTATTATCTGAGGTAATAAACTTAAGAGTCTGGACTACTGTAATTAATTTATGTTTATACATTTCAAATCTACACTGACAGAAGTCTAAGATAACCGATAGTTCGGTTTTGAACTGAAAGTGGGGATGATGGTATATTTAGGACTTCCACAATTTGAGAATATAAATAGGAGTTGGGAAAATTGGATTGAACGAATCATCATTATAGGTTATTTCTGGGTTATCAGGAATAGTTCCCCTACTAATTGATGATTTCGTGCATGGAATCACTGATTACTGGGTTACTAGGGTGATTTTTTGAGAGGTATAGGATTCGATACTCAAAAGACATTGATTAAATCTTTATTGGAATCGATAGAACGATCAAAATAATTTAATGTTTGAAGATGATTTTTGCAAATGTTGTCCGCGGCTCCGCTTAAGATGGCCCATGCTTGAGGTCCAATTTTGGCACACTCTCTCTAACATATCGACCGGTATTTTTCGTATAAATGCTTCAATATTAGATTCCAAAGCAAGCAGTCGTTGCTGGTTTATCCCTGTAGACATAATCCTCAACAAGACCGCACAAGAAATAATCCAAATCACAGGATCCAGGCGACCAATTGACGGACCTCAAACGTGAGATAAACTGTTCACCGAACGCGGCTCTCAATTGGACCATTGTTTCGCGAGCCGTGTAGCATGTGGCATCGTTTTGTTGAAACTACATGTCTGGCATGTTCAATTCTTTCATTATGAACAGAAAGTCGTCAATCATCACATGATTGACGATGCTTGTTGTTGTTGTTGCCCATCTTTACACTTGGCTGCACCGCGCGGATGAGGCCAATGCCAGAAACACGTGTCCGCGGTATGCCCCACTTTTTGAGTGTTGTGTCCACTAATTGTTTCATTTTTGATTTGTAAATCATACACACTCGATAATATCTCTCTTTGTATTTATATCCTGGACCTGGATGTCACGCAGGTAGCTATTGCTGCCTACGTGGTCATGTTAGATGTAGCCTGGGAATTCCAGGTCTTCTAACTGGAACCACAAATGTGCGGTTGGGTCCTGTTGTTGTCTCCGTGCATATGTGTTGTTTCCTGCTTTTGGCAAACAAGTGTTGCTCATCTTTACACTTGGCTGCACCGCGCTGATGAGGCCAATCTCCTAAAAAACTGCTATTCCATCAATGAATTTTTGCAAATTAATAGTTCCTCATTCTAACCGCGCAGCTATTATTAAACAATCTACCCTTTCATATATATGCTAGACTATAAATGTTTTAAATTTGTATTGTAATATATTTATTGTGTTTTACCCTCCATGTGTATGTTTGACTATAATGTTTTTTTTATTTTGTATTGTATTACGTTTATTGTGTTTTACACCTGTATGGACCTCTTCCTTGTTACTGTCTATTATTTTGTAAAAGAAATTTTATACTTTTTAAGGAGAGAAGTTAATGAATATTATTATTATAGTAATTTAATTCCTGTTTGGGCTAAATAAGCACCTTGTTACTACAGATATTTATGATATAAATACCGTTTTTCCAAATTTCAGTAACCCATATCTCAGAACTTGTTTTCATAAAACGACCAAACGAATCACCCTCTGAACTGTCATACTTAGAAAACACCATGTATATTTATGTATTCTCATCTGTCATCAACAACCATTACTATGATTAATTTTTGACCTGATTACCAATATTGAATCGATCTCCAAGAACCAAAAGTAAGAGAAAGTCCGCTATGCCTAAACTGAACGTCTTCATAATAAACTAGTGATTGGATAAAATTCTAATCCGAATGCTAGTCATTTACACTCCGAAACTCAATGCTATCTGAATCGTGCTTCACCGTGAATGCCAAACGTGAAATTATAATAAACGGTCGGAATTAGTATGAAAAGAACTGGTTTGCCAATAAATGGAAATCAATTAATAAATACTACAGCATTCTATAGCCAACAGCTGTTGAATAATCACCATCATGTATAGTCAATTGCACACGAAATCATTTTATTCAACTTAATGAATCATTCATTATCTTTGGAGTAGTTGAATGTACGGGATGTTTCATGATTTGAATAATGCGATTGTAGTAACGTATTTGATAATTATTATAATAATAATACAAAATGAATTTCATTTTAAAATATGCCCGTAGCAGAGGTTATGTTAGAGCTTCCTATCAGAATGACGTCATATTCATTACCAGAATAAAATTTACTTGTTCAGAACATTTAAAAAATATAGCAAAAAGTACTTCAGGTAGTTTTCGAGAAACTTAGGAGGTCCACAAAAAAATTGATAATAATAATAAAAAGGAAACATCTGTTCTTTCGTTTTTCACGTTCGGACTTCCATTTTCTAATATATAAAATGATTTGAAATCCCTGACACAATTAAAAAAAAAAGAATTGAAAATGAATAGCTGAAGATAACAATTATATTGAGAAAAAACCTGAAACGAAATAGTGAAATGAAATACAAATAAAAATAGAACAATTGTACAAAAAATGAAAATAAAGCAATAAACATAGAAATTAAAATTAAAAAGTTAAGAGATTCCAAGCCAAGTTAGTTCACGACGTTTCGATTTTTAGTATTTATAATTGTCTTCCAGTGATGACTGGACTGATTCCATTGGATTAGGAGAAAATTCAAGGGAGCCGCATACATGTTGTTCAACAACGTATTCAGCCAAGCTCGCGTAAAAATACGCAACATATGGAAACCCATCATCAAGCGAAAAATGGCCAACTCCCACCAAACAAATATTCTTTCATTTGTTGAATGGAGAGCCTATATTTCTGTCATTGTATCATTTTTCTTAAAACAGTTTTCAATTTCTGACAGAAGGGCGTGATTTTGAATATATGACAGCTCAAAGTTTCATTCTCTAGATAGTTCAACAACAATCCAGAACATTCTAGAGTATTCCGTAATAATCCAGAACACCCCGGAGTATTCTGGAAAGTGATGGAATGTTCAGGAATAATCTGAAACCTTCTTGAATATCTCGAAACATTCCAGATCATTGTGAAATATGCTAGAAAGTTATTTATTGTGGTAGACCTATCATTGAAAAACGTTTCAGTTATTAATGAAGGAAAGAGAATTGATACTGCCTATGGTAAAAAACATACATTTTGTTGAATACTTTGTTGTCACGAATGTGTTGATTGAAAAATTGAAAGAATCTTCAATTATGCAGGTTTCCTGCTGCTGTAAGCTATATATTTTCATAATTGCCTAAGGAATCCAACAGGAAAATCCAAACTGGGTCTGTTTATGAAGATATCAATGATACATTCCCCTCTAGGTGAAACCGACAACCACAAAACGTAGGTGATTTTCAGAATTCATAACGGAAATGCTAGTATCTTGGAACCAGGAAGCAAGTTACGATATGAGAATCACTCTCCTGCTGACATAAAAACCGTGTTATCTCTTCATTGTTAACATTTCATATGTGCATGCACCGCGTTTGACTGGAGAACTTGACCGACTGATATACCCTTGAAATATGAGACACAAACTAGCGTCAACATATATCCACAGAATTTCAGAGAAACAAAAAAATTCCGGTAATTATCAGAAATTATTCAGGTAAGGTCAGCTCTAGATAAATTTCCACGAAATCAACAATTACACCACTTACACAAGCGAATGGTTCAATTGCAGTCATAGAAACAGCATATTTACTAGCTGAACAATTTGTTTCCCACGCCACAGTCGATTTTCTTGGAAAAGCATCACCCACAATTTCCACACTTGAATCCACAGTGCTGAAAATTACTTTTCTACAACACCTGGTCGGGCGAATTTCGAAACAGCATATCAACAAGGCTTCTGGTCCTGATGAAGTGCCCCTCATCGAGTGGCCCAACAAGAAAGGGGTTTTCTTTCAATCAATTAATCAATCAATATACTTTATTGTCCAGGAAAAGATATTCTTATTGACAAAGCTTTCTATAATCTGAAGTCAGTACATAATTAAATTTGACAATTAGTATTCTATTTGTATTGAAGGGGTTATATTTTTTAGGAGTGATTAATTTTTGGGAAAGAAAGTTTTTGGCTTTCTACTACTCCATCTTGATACAAAAAAAGAGGAT
>WOGP01010294.1:0-10375 GCA_015342065.1 Leptinotarsa undecemlineata
CTGTTATATGCATTTTGTATTGAACCCTTTGTTTGACTTTTTCCATACAGCGTGTACTGTCTTCAGGAAATAAAATTATATTCTATTCTATTCTATCCATGTATAGAGTTACTTATTCTCAAATTGATTACTTCCCTTTTTTGTATCAAGATGGAGTAGTAGAAAGCCACAAAGTTTATTTCCCAAAAATGTATATCTTTTGCCATCAGGAAATCAGTTCTTCAATTCTCTTCTCTCCCAGTGCCTTCTCAAAGCTTTTTCTGTGTGTTTCCCAGGATATTTTAGCTACTTCATAAGATTTGATAATTGTTTTTGTTCAAAATAGATTCTACAACTATTTTTCTCGTAGATTTACCGGAGTCAACCAGACAAGAATGGCGGATCAGACAGAAGTACAAATACGACCATAGAGACAAAAAGCGTAAACCCGCTACACCGCTTCTTGTACATGTTGATTCAAGTGTCAGTGAACGCAACCCGGTGAAAAAAGAGGAAGAGAAAAAAGAGGCAGCTGAAGAAGAACCCACAGAATTTGCCTCTGATGAGGAAATTCCAGTTGTGCCATACAAAAAACTAGATCCCACATCTAGCGAGTTTGCAGTATCATTAGAAGGTATAACCAATTGATTAATTGATTTCAAGCTGTAGCATCATTACGAGTTCAGGATTGTACTGCATATTGTCCAATGTCCCTTAATTCATTTATGATCAATACTAGCGTGTCCTGAGGTTCAATTCTTCTACTGACACTTTCAGATGACGGTTGTCTGGAATTTTTTCATTGATCATACTAACGAAGCGGAACAAGCGCAAATCAATCAGATGAAGACATGGCCAAGATTGTGAAGGATTCATTAGCCTTGTAGATTTTGGATGCAGTGAAACGGAAATTTGCCCCCTTATCAGAAAAACCGCAGAATCTATGATCGCTGGTGGATATTATACCATAAGCGATACTGTGAATCAGCAGGTCACTGACAGGTTGAGCTCTGAAAAGTGTTTTCCCTCTCTATCTGCTACAAGGCACAATTTCGACCAGTTCAAGAATACTTTCCAATTCCCTACAAAAAAGTCCTTGTTTCAACCATACCACTCGTATATATCAACTCTTGAATATCATAGTTGAAAATTCCCAAACAAATTTTTCTCATTAAGCTGTTTCATTGAAAAATCCGATCATGAATACGAATAACCTTTCAGGAAAGGCCTACATGGATGCCAATAAAAGTATGATGGTGAAGGTTCATGAAAATATTTTGAATCTGAGGAAATATGCGATTCTAGGTGGTGTGTTTCATCTTGATTTACTGTTCCAACCACCTCAACCACAAGATTTTGTAACCACCGATATGACCATTACTTGCCGTGAGTAACCAACATTCATACATTTTCACTAGCAGATGTCTAAAAGAACTTAAGTAGATATTTCTAAGATTATAGATAGAATAGTTCTTGAACACCCTACTTTTTTTTACTTGCTTCTTCAACTTTCTTATGAATAACTTCTTTTATGGGTTCTTTTCCAGTTTACTTACCGAAAAAGTTAGAACACGTTCCATTTTCGGTTATTTACAATCCTCCAGTGCCACCAGAGTCTGGCGTGAAACGGCTACCCGAAGAAATAGAGGAAGAAATGAAGAAGCAAGAAGAGGAAATGGATAAACTTATGATGGTGACACTAACGTATGTTTGCGTCTTTCACATTCATTCTGATACATTCAATAATTTTTTTTAAGTTGGCCACTGCATGTAATATTCTTGGAACTCCCTCTTGTGTGCCAGTGGGATGAAACCAAGAAACACTGGACTAAGGAAAATATCCATGACTTGAAACATAACGAAGAAAAGTGTACTCTGACTTTCAGAACGGGGTTATTTGGTATTTTTGGTCTTGCGGCAGTGAGATACGCTAACTTGCCATACCAAGCTTGGGAAATTAGACCCGAAGCTGAGTAAGTAAAGTCATAGATAGTTTTATTGTGACAATCTATCGGTCCCTTAGTTTACTAGCTGGGAAATCCGTGAAGGTTATCTATAGGTCCATTATTGATTTTCAACTAGAGAAAAAATAATGTATTCACAAACCATTCAACTTTCTTTCAAATTTCCCTTATCTAACCGGTGTAGATTTCAATTTTGAAAATTTTCCAGAGTATTTGAAGAAGGCGTTTGATGATAGCAGAAAAGGAATTCCATATGATAAAAAACCAAAAAAAACATGACATTACTTTATCCTTTGTAATTATTTTTCATATTTTCAGTGAATCCGTTACAATTAACATTACCGCAACTATACTGATAATTGAGCTCAACATAAAAAATGGTTTGATTTGCATTACTCAACTTCAAAATAGTCCGAACAACGCACTACAAGATATGATCGGGATATATTTCAAGATATACAAACTCAAAAGGGTAAGTTAGTCAATTTCCTTCCAACTTTTCTGAAGGAACGTTGAAAAATCCTACTGTACTCACTGTTACAAGTAATCTTTCAAAGGACAAGCATGTTGGAAATATCTGGATCGCAACATTGCAAAAAAGGTTTCTTCACTCTCCTGCAGCTTTTTGATGATCGATCACAGATTCAATACTGCCAGCATCCAATCACACTTTAATATTCAACACAAAAATGGTGAGAATAACAATGACAACTTTGGAAAAACATTGGAGAAGTTTTTCTACCTTACGGATACATTCGAAAGAGGTCATCAAATTTCACTTGATAAGGAACTTTATTAGGAAAGATTCGACATCATGCTAATTTTAACCAAAATTTTAACTTTTATCTCTCTACAGAGTTTTTGTTAGACGTATTTTTGTTTTTCTAACATTTTTGATGTTTAAGTCAGCTGGTAGCCAGTGGTTGGTTCCACTCATTGAAAAACCACTACAGAAGAAATATAAATAGAGTAGAGTATAAATATATCAGGCATCCATAAGGATAGAAAATAGAAAAATTCCAATTCAGAACTTTTCTATAACTTACAATTATGATTTTGTACAGTACCGTCTTTTGGATCTAATTATTCAATAATTTTCCCAATACTTGTAATGTTGGAGTAGGTTTTGTTCAATATGCTATGTTATCAAATCTGAATAATTTTTTTTACAGATTATGAAAGAAGCTGGTGTGGACGTTTTTCCGGAACCCGATGCATTCTGCTATGTTTCTGGTAAGTTTGTCAGTCTCATCAAACACATCATTCACCTCATTCATTTCCTTTTCACGATGTACTATTATGTCAAAAAATTATCGAAAACTCAGTGAAAAGCAAAATATGTATTATTCATGCAAAATGGTTGTATTGCCTTCGATAATACACTGACTCCAACGACCAACCCCAATCATCAATTTTCAAACGCATTTTTTGGATCGATTTTTGATATTTGCAGAAAGAAAAAATCGGCCAGAGCCGAATCAGGTGAATACAGTGGCTATTCGATAAGATTTTTGCCAGACGCCCGTGTGTTATCACAACGTTCTGGTAATAAAAAAAAACTATTAACATCACCGTCACTCTTGATAGATTTTGACGAGCTTTTTTCGGTTTCGGTTCAGTTGGAAAGCGCCATTTCGAAGCTTCTTGACTGGTTGACATATCAAATCCGTAAACTTGCCTGTTCCATCAACAATTACAATGCGTTTTATGGATTTGGGTTCGGACTGACGCGTTATGACATATCTTCAGCCTTCAGAGATTGAGTTTTTGCAGAAAATTTAGGTCTTTTGGCACTAGTCGAGCGGCAACCTGAAAAATCGTTAAAAATGGTACGAACTAATTCCTTAGACTTAGATATTTCAGCAGTAAATTGATGGATCTAGCCGTTACTACGTGGTAGGAGATCAAAATGAAAAGAGAAATGAAAGTTTCTATGTTTTTTACCACTTTTAATTGTAACTAACGTTACTGCAGTTTTGTCCTATATGGACATTTTCAAAATTACACAAACTATTGTGTAAGTTTGAAAATGTCCAAACTTACACAATAAAAAGTTTATTGTGTAAGTAAGTTTGAAAATGTCCATATAGGACGAAACTGCAGTAACGTTAGTTACAATTAAAAGTGGTAAAAAACATAGAAATTTTCATTTCTCTTTTCATATGAACTATAATTATGTATCTGAAAATATGAACATACACATTGTTCTTCATCGTGTAAATTACTTGAACTTACAGTAAATTCTTGATAATTGGAAACCTTCTCAATACATTTGTCGCACCTATGCCAAGATAGGGGTATTTTTGCCTCGCCTCCACGATAAAAAAGGTGCGAAGAGGATCGAATGTGCTAGTAGGATAAAGTAATAAGACGTAACGTAACGAAAATATCGTTGCGTTACGAACGATGCACTTTATATAATTCATAATCAGTTAAATATTATTTTCGCATACTATTTGGGGAAGTCTATAAATAGAGAGTATCAGCTTGAATGTGTGACAACGAAACTGAAGGAAGCCAAAGAAGTCGGTCGGCCCAAAGAAGATCCAGTTTCCCAAGGTAGGATTGTCTTGGTCGAAATTAAAAAAAATTAGTAGTCAAACACACATCATTTCGTAAGATAGGAACCTAGCAAAGAAATGGAAAATTGTACACAAAATCGATGAATTAATCAACAAATTTAGGTGTTTACATTTCAACAGAGATTATTTTACTCTAAGTACATAAAATATTGTATTTTCAAATATTTATTAAGTTCCTTACCACTAGGTAAATATTGAAAGGTCATTGTATGTTGTAGAAACAAAAGTGATCTAGTATTATAATTCGAATTAGATTTTTCTAGATTCGTAAAGTTTAATGTCACACAATCACAATATATTCCAGAGCTCACGGATAGAATAAGCAGTGTTCGGTTCGAAATGAAAGAAAGCCAAAACCAATTACAAAATCCAATATATTGGTAGACTGTTATAAAAAGCCTGAACAAAACGAAAAATAAATGCTCAAGGTACATCAGGCCAACTGATGTGAAAGTAATTATAACCATATGGTTAAGATAGTGCAGTGTGCCGCACTGAAAACGGGGAAGAAGTTGTGCCAATCGAAGTTATGATAAAAAATGTCTCTTTTGAATTGAAAACAGACCTGTCTTAACATTTCTTTCCAACAAATACACCGTTTCATCACTTTTGAACAGTTTTTTCCAGCGGAGAAAAAATCCAGAAATAACTCAAGGACATTCAGACAATATTTTGAATAACTTCCTGTATATGAAATAGCCTTTTCTAAACTATAAGTGAGCCGAAATGAATTAACAACTGAACTACCATATCTTATTAAAGGGAACAAAATCCGGGCATATCTTTGATACGACTGTTGATAATTTGGACGGTTAAAACTTCCGTTGAACATACTTTTCTTTCTCTAATAGGAACTATACTCTGTCCATCTAAGCAACAGAGTGCTCCAAAATATTATCATGCATAGTGCACGTGATCTCCCAGACAAGGCTGTTTGTACAGAGTCGCTCTAAGGAACGAGCGAATTTTTTTTCTTTAAATAAAATGCGGCTGGGTGTAGGAATTTTTTTTTAGGTGGAGTGTGGAGACACAAATTATCAGTTTCTTCAGCCGTATCAATACTTGACATTTTTTGAATTTTTAACTTTTAAATACCGTATATGTACACACCACATACGTTCAAACTCATATGACCACTCCGATACTGCAACATGAATTCTGACAGCTGATTGCAGTCGAAACTGATTGGCCAACGTAAGGAAGCTTGTTTATTTTACCTAATAGATGTGAATGTGCGCGGTGATCATGTTTTGATCACGCATTGATCTTTGTTTGTTGGATGGATATAGTTCAGCTATTATCCGTCTATTCATCGTTGATACACACTGTACAAAATATTTCATTCTAACTGTTTTTTTTTGGGAGTCGATAACTTTTCTCTGATTGCAATAATAACGTTCTATGTTGCTTCGATCTTGTTACAGGTTCGTATAAATAGCAATTCTAACCCGTTATTTCATCGCAGGGTTTGAAACGTTCATTTGTAATGAACTACCAATTAACTTTGTAATGAGTAGTAATCTCTAGATCAATTAACCAGGTGTTATTATAATCTGTGAACCCCTATAACATGCTCTTTCGAAGGAGGAATAAGGAAATGAAAATGTTAATTGATAATTTACTGGTTAATACATTTTAATTAGATACTGAACATACTTTGACATTATTTAGCGATATGAAATTATGTACTCATAGGGGCAAAAAGTTAACAGGTCTTTTGACAAGAACATGTTTCGTGTCTAACGATAAAATTAATTGGTATACGATCAATTTCAAAATCAATGTTATTGGAAATATCTGACATTTCAAATAGTCGAAAAATACTTTCCAGCTCTATCCCTATTTCATAATCCATCTTTCATAAAAGTGGCGGGAAATGAATACAACGTATTGAGACTTTAGTTCCAGACCTTTCCCAACATAGAATTGGCTTGGTTTAAATACATCGGGTACTTGAAATCTGAGTGTCAAAACCAATAGGACATCATTTCATTCTACTGGAATCAACATTTTTTTAAATTATCAAATGAAAAAAGCAAATTACCTAATTTGCTTAGAAATGTTACTGCGTTTGAATAAATCTTCTGATTAGGCAAATTATCTAAAGGAACAATTCTCAACTCCCTACACTGTAGGTTAATGGACTGACACCTATCAGAAAACAACTACTCCCCTGGTTAATATCACGAAGGCGTTGGATTCTTCACTGAAGTTATTCCTGCATTATGATGTTGGCGCTACAACTGCCGCAATCGATTTTCAATTATTGGAACACACTTGCGGAACGGTTTCGGGCTGTTTGGCCACTCGTCAGTGCAAGGTAGTGTCTATCATCAACATAAAGTCGATGATTTCCGATAATTCCAAATCGAATTCTTTCAGAATATCATTCCTCGAACTAGGCTGAAGCGGACAACAAACAACAGGTTTGTCATCGCCCCATCTACCTGTGCACGAGGTATCCACCCGCATATTCGAAATTTTGCCCAATTCATCATATGAGGAAAGAAAACTTTTCACATATAGACTATATGTGAAAAATTCTGATAAGGATCTACCCACTTGTCGGTAATACATTTTATGTATCACAAGTCGCAAGTATCAGTACTTTATACTCATGACGTCACTGAAATATTTTGATTGTCTTTGACATCGACAACTACGTCATTTGGCACGTGTCTTGGGTAGGTTATGATAATAACTTCTTGAGCCACTTAGGGAGCTCTGGGATTATTTCACCAATTCATTTATAGGCAAATTTTTGATACCTTTCATATTATTATTTCAGTTTTCGTAGGGACCTCCCAAGGTCATAGCCAGAAAACAATTTCAGGGGGGGTTTTATTTCGTGGAACAGTAGAAAAACATTAAATAAAATAAAAACAACGAAAGAAAATGAATTAAAAAAGAAAAATTGTGTTACATGATCATATATATTTATTAGAAAACCATTACAGAAATATCAACATCTTTTTACAAAATCAAATTCTAGCTTTCTTTGCAGCAAACAAATCAATTACCTCCTCGGTGTCGATGTCAATTCTACGGTGGATTGACATTAACACCAAACCGTTTAGTCGTTCCTTGCTTGTGGAGTTTCTTAAATGAGTTTTGAGGCGTTTCAGAGAAGAGAAAGTCCTTTCAGGGTTACATGTGGAAACAGGTAGTGTCACCAAGATCTTTGAAAGTTTGTAAGCCGTTGCCGTAAGGTTTTTCCATTGTGTTTCGGGGAAGTTTTTTCAATATTCTCTTTCAATCACTTGGTTAGTTTTGCCAAAGACTTGATAAAATTTCTAACAGATTTTATAATTTCAATAGGATATGTATCTGTAGAGTAGGGAGGGTGAGTGTAGGCCCACAGCACTTAGGCCACATGTGACCCATTGTATATCCTCCCAAGGAGTTGTCCTCCTAGGACATCGTCGATCCTGTCCTTTCCAGGAAGGTGGACAGGTCACCAGGAAACTTATCCTTTATATCGGCAGGTGTAGGCCAAGATTCACCGAACACACACTCTCTTATTGACGATAACTCCTGACACTGGAATAGGACATGCCTAACAATTTCATCTTTCTGTTCACATATCCTGCATGGAGGTGTGTCTACTAGCCCCATATTATGGAGGTATTTTCTTAGTTGACAGTGGCTAGTCAGAAATCCTACTGTTAAGCGCATATTTTTCCTGGTCATCGATAGATATTTCTCCGGCGACAGCTTCCCAGGGTCGCACAGGGCGATCCCTGGGCACCACGTCAGTGTTTGCAAAAATTATACGAAAGTGGCAGATTCATCCAAAACAGTACATTACGGTGTAAGAGAACTATGAAGAAACTTTGTTAGCATGGCATGACGAGGTAGAAAGTGAGGTTCGCGATATAGAAGAATCAGGTGGCTCTTTGAATGACATTGAAAGTGAACACGACAGATTCGGTATTAGAAGATGATAGTGAGGGAGCCAGTGGAGACTTGTCTGACAAATCCGATTCTGAAAGTGGTGAAGAAGTTAAAAATGGAAGGAGTTATTATGGTAAAAATCGATTTAAGTGGTCGTCACAACCTTTTGTGCAGAGAACGAGAACAGAGAAACATAAATTAGTTTCGTATTTACCAGAACTTCGTGGTGATGCCCAACAGTTGGGCAAAAGTGTATTGCCTTTACAAATATGGAGGTGTCTAATTGATAATGTCATTCTAGCTGAAATTCGTATACCTACATACTAATCGAAAATTATCTGAGTTAAGAAGAAACAGTAAACGGCTTAATAAACTTGATATGGAAGATCTTGATATTATAGAACTTGAAGCCTTTTTGGGTATATCATACTACACCTCTGTTTTCAAATCAAACAACGAGGACATTCAGTGTTTGTTTGCAACAGGCGGCAATGGCCGTGTTATATTCCATTGTGTGATGTCTCGGGAAAGAATGCTTGTGATTTTAAGCTGTCTACGTTTTGACAACCCCGAAGACCGAGCGGAAAGAATAGAAAATGATCCTGCTGCAGCAATATCAGGTATTTTTAATAAATTTATAAACAAGTGTCAGAAGCAGTACTGTATGGGCCATTACATCTGTATTGATAAGATGCTCATAGGTTTTAGAGGACGTGTCAAGTTTCGCATGTACATGCCAAATAAACCCAACAAGTATGGTCTGAAGGTCTTGATTCTTACTGATGCACGTACTCATTATCTTTTCAATGGATATATTTATACTGGCAAAGGCAGCGATAGAAAATTATTAACAGATGAAAAAAATGTTTGGCTGTACCAACCCAATCTGTGCTAAAACTTATTCAGCCTATTATAAATACCAAAAGAAATATAACTGAAGATAATTGGTTCTCCTCTATTGAACTTGCAAATGAGTTGCGATAAAGAGGATTAACGTATGTAAGTACGCTTAAGAACAAGAAATAAATTCCTACTGAATTTTTGCCCAACCGGAAGAGAGAAGTAGGGAGTTGTATCTACGGTTTTACTAAACATATTACAATTGTGTCTTATGTTCCAAAGAAAAGCAAGGCTGTACTTTTGGTTTCTACGATGCATCAACAAAAATACACTGATGTTAAAACTGGTAAACCTGAAATGATTGTATTTTATAATGAAACCAAAGGGGGCGTAAATGTCCTGGATCAAGTATACGTACTAGGCATTGAACTATGATGGTTTTTTATTCCATCATTGATATCGCAGGAGTTATGTCATATATATTATACCAAAGCTATCCAGAAGCAAACAATATACTACGGGCAGAATTTGTGAATTTGCTCGCCAAAAAACTCGTTGATCGACATTTGAACTAAACAAACCGATGATGGAAAAATATTATTAAAAATGCATACACTAATGTAAAATATATCAAAGAAATTATATTTAACATAATTTGTCATATTTTTGAAAAATGTTGGCAATATCAATTAGAAATTACATGGAGTCTACATAGCACCATATCAGTAGTTATGTTCCAGAAAGTACACGTCGGTGGCAGAAGGTTAATTAAAAAGATATAATAATAAAAAGATATAATAAAAATATAAACCCTTCAATACAAATGAGATTCCTCTTGGCTGGGATTAAAACAAATAGATGAATGTATGTCATTACGATGTCATCGATAACATAAGCAGATCAAGCTTATTCCGTGACATAAAAAATCGTAATTCATGAAAGGATTGTGTGTATTTTCTATAATGTTATCCAATTTGGTACTGACGAGCCTTGGGACAAGTGTCTTAAGATGAAACATATATGTATACCAGTGAGGATGGCAGTGTTTTCCATGTAAGTGCAATTTGTTAGCATTCATTTAAAGTAGAACTCATGTGAATGATATCTGATTTTTAT
>WOGP01010295.1:0-10375 GCA_015342065.1 Leptinotarsa undecemlineata
AGTGGTGCTATAATAGCCGGAATGATTTTTTTCAATGTTATGATTGAGATTTCGTCATAGCCAGAAGATTTCTTGTTTTTCATTTTAGACAGGGCTATATATGTTGCGTATCTCTACGCTAGCTAGACTGAGTGCGTTTCCTCCCAAACTAGTGTTTCTCCCTGCGGATGATATCAGCTTGACCACTTGATGTTATGTTGATGAATCTAAACATGCTCTGATATTCCCGATCTGCTGATTCCTCCTCACTGTGTGTGTTTCTTGTGCTCGGCAATGCAGACTTTCAAACGCCTCTTAGTTTCCACGATATAGGATTTTTCGCACTCGCAGGGTAGCCGGTAAATGCAATTCTTGGAATCCCAGTCCGCGTTTGGTGGCCTAGTTTTTTTTGCTCCTATGGATAGTTTTCCCGATATGAAGCAGGTTCTGATATTGTACCCAATTCTTCTTATCCTTTCCGACAATCCTCTAATGTAGCTTCTCTATCTTGCGAGGCTCTTAGCCAAAATCTGTTCTATCATCACTTTGGAGTAACAATTCAATTGAAGATCATTTTTTACTGATGCCTAGTTCCTTCACGAGACATTTCTTCGTATTACAGAGCTGGAAAGCTAGGTCTACAGGAGTATTGACGATTCCTCTTTTTTTTGAATATTAACAATCGATAAATGATGGAATTGGCCCATACTTGATGGAAATCTATAACTAACGTATTCAAAAACACTTTACATGTTTCACAAAAGCATAACACCTGTTTCGCCATACAATTGCTTCTTCAGTGAGTAAAGACACGTCCCTGTGTTGACAACGATACTAACAATCGAAACGTCGAAAAATCCCTTCACGCATCCCCAAACCATTATGTTCAAACTGATGTGGGAGTGTGCATTCGCAAAAGAAACATTCAGTAAACCTATCTAAACAATGTTTCAACTTTGATTGAATAATGAGCCGAATTAAATTTACTGCACACTTGTTGTATGAGACTACCACAGGCGAGATTCTCATCTAAAATAGTTCCGAGAAAATTTACTTCTTTTGATATTTTTATGTCATTCAAAGTGAATAAATCTCAACAGAAATCCCTCATAACAAATGTTTTTATCAATACTAACTTAGATTTATTCGAAATCAGTTTATTACGTCGACGCCAACTAATAAATTCGTCAATAACTAAATTTATTTTCATTGATAACTCATTCTCGTTTCTCCCAGAACCAGTGATTGTAGTATCGTCAGCATACATAATTATGTGACAATCTGATATGAATTCAGGCAAGTCATTGATAGACATCAAGAATAACGATGGACCCAGAACAGATCCTTTTCGGAATACCTAGTTTCACATCATGAGAAACTGATGTAATTCCTGCCTTCTATTCGAATTATTCAGTTGGATGAATAGAATAGAAGCCAAGCAGCACAAGATGGCATGAAAGCAGGAAACAAGATGTGATCTCATTACATTTAACCACCAAATTATGGTTTTCCATGAACGATTCTATCCATCACAATACATAATACACCAATCATCCACTTCAACATCTTCATATCTCAATAATACTTCAAACAGCAGTTGACTAACGCACAACATTTATCGAACTGTACTTTATAGAGGAACAAATATTTAGTGAATGAATAATCAATCCCAATTTCTTATAGCCGCCACTAATACCTTACATAACTCATGACTACTCAAACAATCAAAAGAAACAATGTGTTAGTGGAATGTGTCAGCGCCATCTTTTGCCTCCATCGAAGCCAACGACAATAGTTCCATTTCACACTCATCCATTCGTGACCAGATGTTGACTGCTACATTTCAGCTGAGAAAAAAATGTTACGACTAATTACACCTTTTGTTCGAAGTGTTTTGTTCCTTTTTTTTCTCAGAGAGTCTATTTCTTCTAGTAAGTACTACAGCTTTGGACTTAAAGTCATTTCACCATCGCATGGTACAGGGAGACGTTCCCCACTGCCCATAATAGGACAGGGGCACATTCCCGACGTCCCAACTTGGCATATGGACACCTTCTTGTCGATCCAACGTCATCTTCTCGTCTTCGTCTCTTACAGTTTTATTCTGTCTCTCAAACTGTCCATTTCCTACCGCATTGGAGTGGTGACCAATATTCTTCTCCATGCAAAAGTCTATGCATCTTTTTAATGTTCATTCAGTACTTTGCCATCTTTCTATAGTATTCTTTCATCTGATTTCAAATGATCATCATGGAGCTCGGCAGCAAGAATCCAATCATCTGCAGTAATACTAGTACTCAGAATATCAACGTAACCCTCAACCTGAACACGGCTAAGTGCATGAACGTGCTCTGACTTTGATTCAGGTTTATAAATATCTTCAATATCTAACTCTTGTACTTGTAACCAGCATCCACCAACTCTTGCCATTTTCTGAACATAAATTGCATTTAGATCTGAAATAACTCCAAACCGATAACTGATCAAATACACAAAAAACTCTTGAAAAATATAGTATTACAAGTAGGTATGTAGCAATAACAAAGGTTTTATTGTTGACAGTAATAACTCTGGATTTCCCGTCTTTCTGCTGCAGCAAATTTGTACCGAAACTTAGAGAGTTTGTACAGTTTAGCCTGTAAAATAGAAACATAGATGGACAATATTGGCCTGGATGTTAGGACCACTGTTTTTGAAAGCCACTCCCTGATCATCACATCACAAAAATGGTGTATCCTTTTCAAGTAGCCGTATGATGAGGGCCACAATTTTGATACAACTTTTGTTGTACTTTCTGAAAAAGACTTTCAATTATAGAAATATATGACTATCGTCAAACTTAAACCACTCCGTTTCGTCTTTGACCAATGCGTAATAATGACCAGATTAAACGGTAGAACCATAGTGAACATTGACTGCATGAAGAATGTGATATAACTGGCCGATACTTGATGAAAATCCATGATGATGTATTCAAAAAACACTTAATTTTGTGATTTTCACTTGACAGTTTACAAAACCGCGACCTAGTGAAGACGCTGGAAGAAGCTATTGTATAGCGAAACACGTGTCGCGGTTTTGTAAACTGTCAGGTCTTAGTACTTCTTCTTAGTACTAATAACCTGGAAGAAGACGTTGAAAGAAGCTATAGAATAGCGAAAAACGTATCGCGGTTTTGTAAACTGTCAAGTGAAAATCACAAAATGAATTGTTTTTTGAATACAAGACTGCATGAAGATAATAATAGTGGTCTGATAGATTGAAGTGTTCATCTATTTCGTATCTTCGTAAGAGTTTAGTGATTCCGTCAGAAATTGTGTCATGTTTGAATATCATCAGTGTTATTAGATTGACTGGTGTTCCAGCTATACTTGTTATATAACAGTCAGTTAGTTTGACGCATATTTGGTAATACAGTTGATCATCGCCCGTTAAAAGTTCTGTTTTCAGATGATTCAACAATAAGCTTTGCACGGACTGGTTATCGTCATATTAGGAAACGTTAGTTGAAGTTCCAGAAAGTCTAATACGTTTTTCTACCTCTTAAACATGTACTACAAAGTAAACTAGTGAATATTTTTCCAGCAAAAGATCTTCAAACACAAGACAAGATAGACTGTACTTTCTGAAATATCTAGAAAGGCCTTTACATCACTCGGGGAAATTAATATTTCAACATCCATTACTTTTTGCTCACTTGGACTATCGTCAGCATAGTAACCCTCTTGTTCTGAATGATTCAAGCTTGTCTGGTTTCTTTTCACTCGGAGAATTGCTTAGGAAATGCACTGTTATTCACTTAATTTCACATCATCGACTGGACTAATTACCCTGTCAAAGTTTGAAGTCTAAAGTTTTCTTGCAAATTTTCTGTAATAAAGTTGTCTCAATACTCTATAGACATGGCTTACCTAAACGAAACCAATCCGGAAGTGTTTTTCGTTCTTCCCAGACCTGGAGGAATCGCAAATATAGAATTGCCCGAACCTGAAATACCACTTGGCCCGAAAGGATCAAAAGGAACTCTTAAATCCAGCAGATCGTTGAGGTCGACGAGGTCCACACGTTCGAAATCGAAGAGTATCATTGACGCCAGATTGTAAGAACACACCATTTGAGTTATTTCCATTAATGTTTCAAACGATGTTATCATCTATTCTGTGTGAAATCTCAGTTACTCTCTATTAGGTTAGGTGAGGTAGATTAGACCTACTTAAATCGAGTAGGTCTTATCTACTTTCCATTGCAGCCCGGGACAGTTTTTTCTGACTCTTACCAATTCAAACTCTACCAAATCATGTGCTCTGCCAGATCTTCGATCAGTCCAAAAGACCGCATGAGTAATATCCTGCATGAAAATTTGAATGTGAAAAAGCTGTCAGATCACTTTGGACAACAAGCGCAATCTTGAGACTACTTCAAAAGCAGCGTTTGACGCTGTTTTAGCTGAATCTGAAGGAGCTTCTGCGTTGTTCCGTGATCGTCGATGAAACAAGGATCTACTGGTACACACCAGAGACCAAGGAACAGTCGAAACAGTGATAAAAGTGCTCCAAACTAGGCAGAGACTGTCCTATCGTACGAAAGGTGATGGCCACCGTTTTTGGGGATATAAATGGTGTGATATAAATAGACTACTTCGATAAGAATATCCCTAGAGTTTTCTCTCGACTCGAAAGCGTTATTTCAACTCCTCGACATATGTTTCGATCACCAAGTGATCATCTTCAAGAGGAAGATCAAACAGTTTGACGGAAGGTGTTAAGCTATTGATGTGCTTCAGACAGGTATATTCTAGTAAAATCAACATTTATGTTGACAAATAATGAATGGTATCAATAAAAATCATCAACTGCATAGTAGTAATTGACGGATTATAATAGGAATTATCTCAATGCCCAGAATAAACTGCATAAAGGAACATAAATGCTTTCACTTGATTCCACTGGAAACAGACATATATATTTGATACTATCCATGATAATACTTCTACAATTTTCAAAATTGATTCCATTCAAGACGCGTTTCGTTACTTGGTAGCTCCATCAGTTGGACGGGTCAATATATTTATAACATTCAATACAGTTGAAAGAGAAAGACGGAGAGAGAGTCAGAACATTCCAATAAGTTAACGAGGATAATTTGTATACTTTTCATTTTGCACAAATACTCAAAATGTCATTTTGTGAGTTTGATCAACAGAAGAAGATCAGAATAATCCAAAGATCTAGGGGAATGTCCTGTTCGCTGCCATCATTCTATTAGAATTGTTGCACAATTCCTGAACTACACTTGGTTGGACAGAAACCATTCTGGTTCGTTTAGCTGAAGGACCTACATAATCATCCGGCTTGCAAGACTGCCTTCGATTACGATGGAAATTACGGCTGAAACCATACCTATGACACTGAAGATATTCACTACGCGCGATATCAAACTGACTCCTGTGAGTGAGTGGCCGCCTTTATATGTCCTTTCAAAAAATGGGGGAGGAAAAGAGATCACATAAGTGCTCGAAAACGCACTCCAGCAAAGACAAATGATATTGCAGGTCAGTCAAAGTCAAACTAAATGCGCACTTTAAAAGCCTCTTTGTCCATGCAGCTGAATGTCATTTAAGATTGAATCTTCGACGGTTAAAATAGGTGGGGAGGGGTTTCAAAATCGGCTCAAGCCAACTACTATCACCATACACAAGTTTATATTCGATATTCATCGACTTAGGTTTTCATCAATCCCAAAGATAGTGGATTCGTAAGAGGAAATGTCATGACTTTCACTCATTTCTGATTCACTGAAAATTATACCACACTACAATTTATTGAAATAACAATTTTTTTCTAGTTTCACTTCAACGCCTGGCACCACCTCCCGGGAGCATCGCATCCACCATGCTCTTACGACGGTTCCCTGGATATTATTCGACGACAACGAAGAATACGCTGACGAGAAACCACTACAACCCAACCCGCTGCAAGACACCATCGACATGTTGGCGATATCAATCACCACCATCATGCTTTTAGCTGCAGGCCACAAAGATATCTCGAAGGACCATCTACGGTGGACGCTGAGTTACTTGGAATGTGTCAGAGATGAATTTGGTTGTAATCCCCCCAATGTCACGTAAGATCTTTTTAACACCATTCTCGTTAAAGATGAATGGATCCAGAAAAACCACGAAAACAATTTCCGTACACCAGAACTGTGATACTTTGCCACGGAATTATGTAGGAATGGAAAAACATAACTGACAGTTTCATCACACTGCAATATTTTTCTTGACGAGCATTTCGCGAATCGTGTTGGCAACATCAGAAAATGCTCTGATAAAATTTTTGAACACATATTTATTCAATACACAGTTTCACTTTCAGTCATACATCATTTATTTATTGAGTACAAGTTAGAGGAAAATTTCGTGTTGATTTCGAAAAAGACGTTTGCATCAAGCTGATTGAAAATACGCTGTCATTTCAAAAAGTTGGGTGAATTTTCATTTTTCCTGAAAAATATTCATTTATTCATCAAGTTCTGATTTTTCCCCTTCAAAGTTAGATTCAAGTGACCCTCCACCGCAACCCTCAAGGCTTCATTGTAGCTCACGCCTATTTACACTCGATCAAATGAACCCAGCTTCTTAATGAAGTCCATTAGTTTGTATGATTAGTGGTCTTTCAGGTCAGATGGTAAGAATACGGCTCTACCGGACTCTAAAAACCTGATTCCGTCTCCAGCGGGATAGTCACAAAGCATGTGCTGCTGTTTCATCATTTTCCAAACATTGCCCAACAACTGCAGTCCAATTTTTAATTAAGATTCGAAGTGTAAATAAACAACTTGAGTGAGCCAACCCTGGAAGATTCTGCTAGAAGTCCATAAATCTTCTTGCCGTCCAGGTGTTTAATCTTTGTCTTGCAAAGCCTAAAGCGATGCCAATGGCAGGTTCTGGACCTACAAAGCAGCTTTCAGCACACTCCTCCGCAAAGGAATCAGCAGCATCATTGCCTTCCAGGCTAGTATGGCCAGGAATCCTGACCAGATACAATTTGTAAAGTCTTCCTATTGGGGAGATTCGTTTTGGGCAATTTGTCACCAATATAGATGTTGTTGGTAGGAGCCAAGAGCTTCCAACTCCGCTTGACTGCCCGAGAATATTTTTATTGACTTGTTTACGAGGTTGGATTTTTCCAATATCTCCGCACACAATCCATCTGTGAACCAACTATCTGCTTTTAATATTTCCTTCTCTTGGAGAAACCAGTCCTCTCTACTCGGAAACAGTACTTTATAAGGCAGTTCGTAGTTGACATTTGGAGGCATAAAGTCAGAGATTATACCTAGAAAGCTGTAACCAGTCTGTTGCACTCTGCATTAAATTGATTTGTACAATTGGCAATGTGAACAAGTCTATAAGCAGTCCATCTAGGCTCTTTCTCCAGAAAAATGTGGAGAGGAGGTAGATCTAGAAGGATCTACATGGATGCTGACTGTGTGGAACTGATGGCACCACTGATAGCCAGACAAGCCTGTTTCTGTAAGCGAGAGAGCTTACCCAAAGTAGTTCTCAGATATAACACACTTATGCAAGGTATTACGTGGGCTGGAAAGTTCATAGGCTATCACACAGATGGCGCTACTAGTATTGAAAATTCAAATGATTTTCAGTTAACCCTAACCTTCAAAAGACATGTGTTCAAATTTCACAGCTGTCGGATTACTAGAGTGCGGGATAGAACATTTTGAGTGAAGTCACTTTCGTTAGTTTGAAGGAAAATCAACCATTGAGATGTTGTTTACTAGGTTAAACGAGGTGAAATGAAAAACAAGGACGATGCCCGCAGTGGGCGCCCCAAAGACTTTCCTACAGACGAAAACATCAACAAAGTTCAATGATTTTGGATGACCGCAAATTGAAATTGATCGAAGTATCTGAGGCTCTAAAGATATCAAAGGAACGTGTTGGACATATCGAGCATGAATATTTGTGTATGCGAAAGTGGGAGCTGCGCGATATCACTGTTGATCAAAAACACGGGCGAACTGATGAAAAGTATTTGGAGCTGTTGCGCCATGACAAAATGCAAATATATGCGTCGATATGTGACAATGGATGGAACATGCCTCCATCATTTCACACCAGAATCGAAACGATCGTTATCTGAATGAACTACACGTGGAGAACCAACTCTAAAACGTGCCCATTTTCAAAAACAAAGTGATGTTTTATCAAGATAAAACACCATGTTACAAATCAATGAAAATGTTGGCAAAATTGCATGATATGGACTGTGAATTGTTTCCGCATCCACCGTATTCTCTAGATCTGGCTCCCAGCTACTATTCCTCCTCTCAGACCTCAAGTGAATACTCGTTGAAAAGAAATGTAGCGGCGATGAAGAGGTAATCGTCGAAACTGCGGCCTATTTTGGGGCATAACACAAATCATATAATATAATATAGTTCATCAAACAACTTTTCATGTTAGCCTACGAACTATTTAGCCCAACTGTTAATACAGGTAAGGTCGAAAGTGAGTGAGTCTATTCAACCCTCTACCGCAACCCGCAAGGGTTTATTGTTGCTCATACCCATTCACACTCGACCAAATCAGCCCAGCTTCTTATCGAAGCTGATTAGTTTGCATGAATGATTGTCTTTCAGGTAAGATGCTGAGAGTATAGCTCTGCCGAACTCTAAAAACCTAATTCGGTCTCCAGCGGGGCAGGTATAAAGTATGTGCTCTGCTGTTTCATAATTTTCCAAACAGAGGCGACACACACTGTTTTCCGACAGCCAAGTTTCTACATATGATGATTCAAATGACAGTGACTGGTAAGAAGGCCTGTTAGACGTAGTTAATCCATACTGGAGTTCAACAACTGTTTGGTATCAAGCTTTGAAGTGTGAATAATTGCCTTAGAGTGAGACAATCCCGGAAGATTCTGCCAGAAGTCAGGTGTTCAATTATTGTTTGGCAAAGCCTAAAGTGATGCTAATGACAGGTTCTAGTCGATGAAGCTGCTTGCAGCATCCTCCTTTGCAAGGGAGTCAGCATCCTCATAGTCTTCCAGGCTAGTATGGCCGGAAATCCAGACCAGAGACAATCTGTCTCTGTCTTTCTATTGAGGAGAGTCGTTTTTGGCAATTTGCCAAATTTCCAAACTGTATATGAGGTAGATTCTTTCAATCCCATTCTCAACTTCTCACAGATGACAACCTCTAATTTTCCATGGCAAACTGGTTGAAACAGAAGCCAGAAGTTATGAACCTTTTCTTTCTTTACCAATCAATGCTAGAACTTTGCTTTCAAATAGTATCGCTGAATTAACATTATTGCTTCTTAAACAACAACTTGTCAGGTGATACCCACGTCGTGAAGAGTGTTAGTGTTTTGGTGTGTGGAAGACGTGTTTTTTTTAATATTGAATGATAGAACATGACAGAGGAATAGAAAATGACTATCTTTATTATCACTTGTTATTTTTTTAGAGGTATCATAAACCACATCAGAATGATCGACGGAAATTTGGAGTCTTTCAATGAAACACTAGAGGCTGAAGTAGAAATGGGAGGTTTTGGAACGGCTTCCTCTAAAGAGTCCAAAGATACACCTGAGAGGGAGATTGCAGGACCGGAAGCTCCTCAACAAACAGGACCTGAAGCCCCAGAGCAAACAGAAACTGAAGTAACAGACGCTGAAGAATAATACCTCTTCCCTAATTCAAACTAATACTTTGCAGCTTTGGAATTTCAATAATAAAGTATTCAAGAACAATTGTATATTATTTTCTTCAAGTTATGAGCAAATTACTATTCAACTTGATCTGTTAGTATGTTAGTGTCTGATAAAGCTTGAAAAAGGACTGATAAACGACGAAACCAGCACTACAGAAAAGTCCTTCAGGGTCTCTAGAAGCGGTGGCTTTGAATCGCTGGAAATTAAATCCATTTGACAAAAACGTTTTCAGAAAGTGTATTCCACATAAACGCAGTTCTACAAATGAGAGTGTTCTCAAGCAGAGATGTAGTAAGTTGAACCTCAAAATAATGAGCAGCCACAGTCCGTCGCGTATTACTGATATGTACCGCTCATGGTGGAATCAAATGTGCCAAGTCATTTGAACAATTTTCGTGGAAGTATATATAAAAGAGTGACAAATCTCCAGCCTTTCTTCGATATTCCCAGTTAGAGGGGGATATTATATACCAACGAGGCAAATAACTCCTTACAAAATAAGATTCAACTGGACACAATATTCATGGATTTTAGCAAAGCCTTCGACAGGGTGGACCATGGTGTTTTGCTGCAAAAGTTATATCGATTTGGACTATCCGACAATGTCATGAATCTTTTTAGGAGCTATCTTCAGGATCGATATTTTGTGGTTAGGCA
>WOGP01010296.1:0-10375 GCA_015342065.1 Leptinotarsa undecemlineata
GTAATAGACTAATAGGTAATTGCAAGACTTGCAAGACTCTTGCTGCAAGACCAAGACCAAGACCAAGACTGGGAGCGCAAGACCAAGACCAAGACCAAGACCAGGTGTATTGGCGCAAGACCAAGACCAAGACTGGCTAAGTCTCGTCTTGTTCTTGCATTTGGGCAACACTAGAATTACCCTCATATACATAATTATCTAAACTGATTCAGATTTGGAAAAAATAGTGACTCCGGAGCACACATAATGTTTCTGATGTATACATGAAATTTTATATGAAATTGACTATCCATGAGTCCTCATTTCTCTCAATCAGTGTTTTCAGGATTCAAAAAAAGAAATCCCCTGTGAAATATTTCAAAAATGGTATACTAGAATTGGATAAATAAAATTACAAAACACGTTGCAACTTTTATCATCCTTCTCCGCCTTTATCGAAACATCCATTTCTAATGATAATTTAGAATTTGAGCAATATCCATTATCTTGCGAATACTGCCAATTCCGGTTGCAGCAAATATAACAAACAACAGAGAATATTTCTATTTCCTCTCTTCATTCAAACAAATCCGAAGGCTGACAAATATTGTGATTATTTACCGACAACTTGGAATTCTTTCAAATACGTCTTTATTCTATTTACTTTATTCGGTAAGTATGTTTACACTAGTATAGGTTAGCCGAGTGAAATGCTTTTCCATTTCTGCTCGAGTCTGGAGATCTGTACCGCCTCAGCATCTGATATGAATGTAAACATTAGTCCATTAAGCCATAACCAGAACTTTCTGAGGGCTGTTTTGTCTCAACAAATTGTTATAGCAACTTGAATAAAATTATATCTCGCCACTTAAAGCATCTTGAAATTTTCTCTTTCATCCCCTTGACGTTTAGTCGATGGGCAATTATCGGATTCACACTCAAGTATCCCATTGTATCATTATTGAAATAAACCGTTTTCGTTCATTTCAAATAAACCATAAAAAGGATTACTGTTTAGGGAAAGAGACAAAATATATGTCTGGGAAGAGATCAATGAAATTAGGGCAATATTGAAATGTGTTATACGATGAAGTTGGTTGATACTTAATAAAAAGCTATGATAGCGTATATACGGATAGAGAGATATATTGGATGTGTTCAATTTATATGATATGAATATTCAGTTCTCCATTGAAGGAGAAATAAATAATTTCATTTCTCTAGATATGAAATGAAATCATTAATTTTTTTTAATAGTTCGGACTTTCATCGTTTGATATGTTTCTAATATGATTCGAAATCTCAAGTTGCTTCACGACATTTCGTTTGTTAGTATCCACAATCGTCTTTGGGTTGATACATATCATATTAGAATCATATTAGACAATGAAAGTCCGAACTAGTAAAATTAATCATGAAACATTGACAACCACTTTCAAAAAATAATATTATCACTGAATGGTACAGAGAACCAATAACTTGTTACATTCAAAAGCCAATTGATATGTGGACATTACGGTATTGAACGATGCCATGATCCATCCGTAACTTACAAAGATTTTTGGTTGCGATATGCAAAATATTTTTATATATATGCAGATATTCATCGAACCGACCGGATGGTAGCCGGTCGGTTCGACGTGGGAACTTGTTAACTCACTCAAATTGACCGCCGTGTTGGTCGCTAGTTCAAGCCCCAGGTTGAACGATCGGTTTTTCACTTGCTATCGTCCAACCCGTCTCATGAATCACACGTTAAAAGGTAAGACCTCGTTAGTCCTTAGATCGTACAAGTTTCGAATCCTGAGGGTTGTCGTTCATAGGGGTGCGACAGCTGGTTAACGGAAAAACAGATTTTAAATAGAAACAGAGAAAAGAATACTTGACTTTACCAGAAATTAGCTATTTTGTTAATATTCACCAATTAATGAAAAATGTAGATGAATTACGAATTTTATTTTTCTACTTTGTTTATAAAATAATTATTCAAATTGAAACCTCGACAACAGTTCATTCTCCGTTCATTATAAAAAAAAGAACTAAAATTAGCAATTATGTAAACGAACTGCGACCATAAAGGTCAATACAATTTCCAATAAACTACCAAATGCGTCACACAGAATATCATGCGGGCGAGGCGTGGCTCGGCTGGTCTCCATCGGACCACTTGTGTCCTTTTGGCAAAACACGCGCTCTTCACATCACACACCCCAAAAGGGTTACCTATTATATCAAGGCCAATTTGGCATTTCTTCTTCAACCCCTTCTAGTCATCGACAATCGAAACCGACAGGGTTGCTCAAGAAGTAACGTCATTCCATTGGCTTCTCTTACCCCTCAGGGTGCATTGAAGCCGTTCTGACACTTCTTATCGACGACGTTGACGACAACACCACGTCACTGACGATATCCTCCACAAGAACTAACAAGGGTGCGCAAGAACCTACGTCATTCCATCGTTCTCGGGGGTAAATTAAAGCCTTTTGACAACTCTTCACGTACCTACGTCACCCTTACAGCTGAGGCTTGAGAGAACTTGATGGACTAGATCCAAAGTTGCCGTTAGATAACAACTACTAGCATTAATTATCATTCAAGTTCAAATTCCAATTCAAATTCTTTACTGATACTAGGACACAAGAGTGTTAACACAAGTAATTTCAAGTTGTACATGAAACAATTACAAGAATAATAGCTACAAAAGATTTGGAGAATGAGATGAAAAGTCATATTAAAAATCCCACAGTCATTAGGTAAAAATTTGTATAAATGAGTTGTTCTGAAGTGTAAGATTATCATTGAGAAACTCATTGACATCATAAAAGGCATATTGTAAAAGAAAATGTTTGTTTTAATTCGAAATTATTGAGTTCCAGTTCGTTGGCTTCCGCAGGGAGGGTGTTGTATAGCTTTTGTTTTTAATAAAAAAAGACGCTTCAACCACGTAGGGTTATTAGGGTATTTCTTCTAACATGTCTTTGAGTGAACGGGTAATATTGAAATTGAATCTATCATTATGATAGACTCATTCGGTTGACATGAGTATCCAGTAGAAGACTTCAGCATACATAAAGTGTTAATGTTATTATATACATATACATGTATATAATTTATACATGTATATACATATAATAACATATAATATATAATAATAATAACATATAATTTCGCCAGTATTTCTCATACTGAAAAGCACGTGTTCTGTTTCAGATTCATCGACTTCTAGTTTATTTTATAGGAAGCATCATTCTATTTGCTCTTTTTCAGTAATAACTGTGGAAAGTTTCTTGAATTTTTTCCTTAATGTATTAATGTATGAACGTGCTGTCATCAGCAAATAGTATAAACTTTGATAGTGAAGATGAATAGGGCAGATCATTTATAAATACAAGAAAACGCAGTGGTCTTAAAACGGATCCTTGGGGGACAGCATATTGTATATTGAGTAGAAAAGACTTTTTAACTTGGAAGGGAACGAACTGGACTCGGTTCTCTAAGTAAGATTTTATCAAATTGATATTTTCTACTTGAATATTGTAATATTGAAGTTTTTTAAGTAACATATCATGTGAAACGCAGTCAAACGCCTCTGTCAGGTAATTTGCATAGAAGAAATCATTGTTTTCAAAAAGTTTATTCACTATTTGTGCCAGTTTAGTAATAGCCCATGTGGTTGAATAACTTTTTCTGAAACCAAATTGTTCTTGAACTAAGAGATTTTCTGATTCAAAATGAGATGTCATTTGGATTTTTCAGATGACTTCGAATAATTTTGCAAAAATTGGAATAATCGAACTTGGTCTGTGATTTGATGGCTCTGTGTAGGATTCTTTTTTATGAATGGGCACCACTTTGGATATTTTCAGAACATCAGGAAACTTTTATCTTATTTCAGTAAAATTCTTATTCTAAATCTTTAGCAAATACACTCTCAATTTGTGAAAAAACAGTCTTTCAAAAGACTGTTGAAAGATATTGAACATGAGAACCTACCTTCAATTACTATATAAACAGGCCGTTTTTATAACTGATTCCACTATTGCTATTACAGGAAACGATGAGATCACCGAAGTAGGTTTTTGACAAATGTTTTGTAATTTGGCGAACTAGAATAATCTGTTTCTAGATAGAGAATATCAGTGTTTCTTTTAAAATATTCGCAAAAAAATAAAATTGTCGAGTTTCGTTTTTGGGCTCTACCGCCTCCAATTAAAATGAATTAAAAGGAGAACTTTCGATATATACTGTTTCGTATTTGTTATAATCTGATATAAACCAATTTCTATCTTCATATTGATTTTTACAATTTTCATTTTCATTGATTTTTCTATTATCATATTCTATACAATAGAAGTCCAAACTTCTGATGTTCTCAGACTATGGAATATTTCTGTCGTTATAGATGTACTTGATCCTGTACTAGTTTATTCACCATTCGAATTATATTTCCACTGAGCAGATTATCTACCCCTAAAAAGCCAAATTACTTTCAATGTGTCGCACAAAATTATCAAACTGACTCCACAAAATCAAATCAACTGATATTATTGTTACTGCAAAGATTATAGTACGCATGTGTTTGCGTTTGATTTCCTTAATCTTTTTTGAGTGTGAACGACACAATCAGGCATTTAAAAATAATCAACAAATACAAAAGTATTCATAATGAGAATAAGAATGAATCACTAGTTCTTCGCAAGGGGGATATTCAGATTTTATCAGTCAGTGGCGTTGTGAGTTTCTACGTGAATCAGTATGGCTTCAAGCCGATTCACAAATAAAAAACGATTCATTTGTGATAGTTGAGTATTAGATGATATTTGTATGAAGATGTAGAGATAGAAAATCAAAACCTTATTGCCCAAAAATTAATCTCTCCTAAAAATATACCCTTCAATTCAAATATAATTAAGAAAATATGGCAATGTTTTAAAATGTATCAACCACATTAGTGCAGTTGTTTCTCTAAGTGGGATTCCATTTCATACAATTCACCATCTGATAAAAGTTGTATACAATATTGCTCCGTCCACACAAAAAAAACCACTTGAAAATAATTCATTCCCTATTATTCAATTCTATGAAAGCTATAAATCGGGTTATATTCTTTTTTACTCAAAGAATCAGTCGAAATGTGAAGTGATATTTTTGAAAAGTCTACTTTAGACCAAAAAAATTCATATTCGCAAACTAATCACAAAATATATCGATCATTTTCCTGATAATATCCTGAAAGTTTATAAAGATTTGAAAGAGCTACCTTCTTCAGCATATTGGCTTTTTCATAGGTTTTCATTCCCAAATATATAAATTCATTGACTTTAGTCAGGCGGTTCGACGTGGGTGCTTTGTTCACTCACTCGAATTGACTGCCATGTTGGTCGGTGGTTCAAACCCTAGTCTGAACGATCGCTTTTCACTTGCTATCGTCCCACCCGTGTTAGGAATCACATCTTAAAAGCTAAGACCTCGTTAATCCTCAGCTTGCACAATTTTCGACTTATGAGGGTTGTCGTTCGTAGAGGAGCGACAGCTGATTAACGGAAAAACAGATTTTGAACAGATTTTTTTTAAACACTTACAAGCAATGCCATCATTGAATGAACAAATTTAGAAAACATCCAAAGAAAGTGAAAAAATTTTAATGATAAACGGGTACATTGCATACACAAAAGTTTTTTCAGATTCAAGCGGAAAAAAACCGTTTCAAAACAACTTATAGATGAATATGGAATTACAGAAAAGTAAACAGTTTTTTTTGGAACAACTATTTTTATATGAATATTGAATTACAAGAAAATCACTTTTTCACATTCAGTTTTCCAACATTATGAATGTTTGTAGCGCAAATTGAATGGAAAGAAGTTTTTTTATTTAATTCAATATTCATATGCAAGTAGTTGTTTGAAAATGATTTTTTTTTTCGTGTAATTCACTGTGCATGTGGACTTTCGAAAGGACTTCCGCTTCCAGTTTGTATCCATGTACTACATATCTTTATAAATAGTTTTAGTACAGCTAATTTTTTTTCCTGCATTTTTTGGTTTATTGATGAAGTAGAATTCCAAAAAATTCCATTCTCAATTTAATAATGTACTTAGATAATAACTGTTTGCCCGGAGAGTAGTTTGATTTTTCAACTGCATTATGTCACAAAAGAAAAATTTGAATTGGAAAAATATTTTCTTCCTCAAGAAAATTTGTTTGATGCTTCGCACAATGATTATGCATGATTTATTTAAATAGCTCAAGCGAATCATATCTTCAAATCAGGTTGATTTGAAGATATGATTATATACTGGTTATTGAAATAATTGACCCGAAATTGTATTAAATTAGGTTAATATACTGAAGAGTTATTCTATATAAATGTAATAAATGTATAGTGACTTAAAAGCTCAGATTAGAATCTTATAATGGTCACTTAAATCTGTAACTTATTTGATAGGTGAGATATATGTGTTATTGAACACGGATTCTTCACCTTTATGGACCTATCAGTGTTCAAGAGATAAATTTAAACGAAATCACTGAGATAGATTCGCCGTAAGTTGAACTGATTTTCCTGTAGCTGCTTGATTGGTATTTGTTGACGTAGTGAATGAAGGAGTATAGCATAGAGCTGTACGTCTACTTATAAGACAACTCTGCAACCTCATTGCACATTTATTCGTGTATTAATTGCTAATTGTTTAGTGAAACATATATGTTCAATATAATGATTCAACGTATTCAAAACACACACTAAACAATTTTACAAAAACGCCATACAATGGCTTTTTCAGGCGTGTCTTTACAGTAAATACACCAGTATATGGCGAAACACGTGTTGAGTTTTTGTAAAACTGTTTAATGAAAGTCTCACAATAGTGTTTTTTGAATACGTTAGTTATGGATTTTTATGAAGTATCAGCCAATTCCATCATATATAATGATTTAAGAATTCTAGTTTCCCAACGTTCTGAATCTTCAATGGAGTTTTTGCGCCCAGAAAACTTACTTTGATGTTGTGAGATACCCTTAATACCCATAATAAATTCGCTTTCGATTTTGATTCCGAAGGTCTTCGGGCGAATCCAAAATTTACTTAGATTAGCTGAAAAATAGATTTCAGCTCAAGTGTACACGGGTTGGACGTGAAGGTGAGAATCGATCGTTCAGACTGGGGTTTGAACCACCGACCAACACGGCAGTCAATTCGAGTGAGTGAACAAAGCACTCATGTCAAACCGCCTGACTACCGACCGACATACATTAATGCCGTTGAATAATTCAATTCTCGCCATATGAATTCCCTTTAAATTATAAAAGTGATGTTTCAGAAGGGATTTGTTTTCTAGGAAAAAGCATCAAATAAAAAAATGTGGGAAACTTCCGACTACTTTCACATGAACATTAAATGAAAATAACTTAATACATTTGTTATGGAAATAAAATAGATACCATTGAGATTTTTTAAATAATCTCTCCTAAAAATATCTGTCTTTTCAATTTTTTTTCTAGTAGTCTCTATATCAACAAAGTCTTCAGCTCCCTAGACAGAAAGCGAGGTGAGGTTATTAATTAAAGCTCGACTCGAAGGCTTTGAGCCGCCAAAATAGGGGTTTCATTGATATTACGGTGCACCAATTAGTCAAATTGGAGTTATATGCCAGGCTAATCATTGTACGAACAATACAGCCAACAAATAGATTCGCACCCGGTTTATCTAAAACAGGTCCGCCGCTGATATCTCTCGTTCAGCTAAAACATTTCATGTATTTGCAGGGCGATAACAGGACGCGTGTTCGCCCTGCAGCACTGATTTGCAACACATTGACATGTGATGTTTCGGTCACGTGTCAATGGAGCGGCATTGAACGTGTATTAAATGCGTCAACATTGAGTGACCGCTCAGAAGGCAAATGGTTCATGTGTTTGCTATGGGGAAATTGTCGAGTTCGAAACTCAGTAGGATCGAAGAATGTTTGGAATTCGATAACCTGCTGGAGGCGTAATATTCTAAAGTTTTCCATATTATATTTGTGTTGGAATGATTTTGTAATTGGGTAGAGAGATCAACATATAGTAGTTTCCTCAACTGATGAAATCTGAAATCAAAATTTTCTATTGACTTGTATTGGATTGAATTGAACTTTATGCATTTGAGGAAAACAAAATTCTTCAGTTCAATCCGATAAGTTACTGCGTAAACTCAAATTTTTTTCCCAAAGAAATACTTGTCATTTGTCAGTAGCTTGTAGTTTTTGATGATTCCATGAAAGCTCAGAAATTATAGAAATACTCATCTTGACGTTTCTTAAATTGCCAAAAAATGGCTCTCCTCTATAGGATTGTCTATATATCTATAGGATAGTCTGGATTCCTAGGAATACTGGCCTGGAAGGCAATGGGGCTGATGTCTGCCTTGCAAAGCTGCAAGCAGCTTCATCGGACTAGGACCTGTCATTGGCATCACTTAAGACTTTGCCAAACAAAGATTGAACACCTGTATGGCAATAAGATTTATGGACTTCAGGCAGAATCTTCCAGTATTTGCTCACTCTAAAGCGTGTTTTCACTCTTCGAAGCTTGATACTAAACAGTTGTTGAACTACAGTAGGAATGAACTACGATGTCTAACAGGCCTTCTTACCTGTCACTGAATCGTCATAATATGCAGAGATTCGTACTGTTAGAAGACAGTGTGTGTCGCCTCCGCTTGCAAAATGATGAAACAGCAGATCACATACTTTGTGCCTGCCCCGCTGAGGATCAAATCTGGTTTTTAGAGTTCGGCAGAACGGTACTCTTACCATCCGACTTGAAAGACCACCCACCATACAAACTAATTGGCTTCGTTAAGAAGGTGGGTTTATTTGGTCGAGTGTGAATAGGTGTGAATCACAATAAACCCTTGCGGTGAAGGGTCAAATGTACCCACTGACTTTGGACCCAACCTAACCCAACGTTTCGTAGGAAAACTGCACCTGTCTTGAGATTTAGAAATAATCTGATAATACTTGTAGTTTTCATGGTTTGTTTTATTTTCAAACGTGTTCAATATATGTGAAAGTTGTTCTGAAATGTGAAATATGTTGATGTAGTTGATTGACTTCTGAAACATTTAACATTTGATGTAGTAGAAGGTGTCCTTTGATTATCATATCCATATCTGCCTTCTAGGAGGGAAGCTATTTCTAAAGAGCTGTTTGAAATACGCTTTTCTCCAGATATAAGAACTCACGCTTATTCTTTCAACTTACGTGTCTTACAGTAGGATTCATTGACAATCATTCTGACTATTTTATGAGAAGAACACAAGGACAATGACAAGGTATCTCTCAAATGCAATTTATTGTTCTTTCGTTTGTGTTGTTATGTTTTCTTGGTATTTCTGAGTGAAGATCTCAATGTATTTTTTTTTGTGGAAAGTTCTAACATCGATTGAAATATATTGAGAAAATCTCCAAGAACCAGACGGGTGAAACACATGTATACAATTGAAAATCTACTCCTCAATTGAGGAGTAGTTCCTGAGAAAAGAAACTTTTGGAGTTTCAGGCTTTTTGTTCGATATCAAACCGAAGAGAAATACTATAACCGGAATCACCCAACAACAAACATTCCCTCCACCTTGAATTTAATTTTTTTTGTATATCTTGGATCTCTCAAATAAAAGAATACCATTCACCTAATAGGAATTGATCTTTTGGATAACAGGAATCTTGTGTGATCTTGGTTTCTGCAATACCCGTTTAAGGCAATATTTTCATCACTTTACTGAAATGATTTTATGATTTTCATGAATGTGCAATCTATTGCAAGAAAACTTATATTCAGTCCACTACTCTCATTTTGCCTAACGCAGATTTTCGCAGTTGAGAAAATGTAATCGGATTTTTTGATTTCATTCACAGCCATCAAATCGTCGCTTTCATTTCGTCTCACACCAGTTTGAAATGGACCAAAAAACTAAATTTTTTTCATTTTCTGTTCTTGTTTTTCCTGTATCTAGCCCCTGAACATTTATCATAATGTATATGTAGTTTCTGATAGTCTTTGACACGAGAATCAGATCATTTTGATAATGTTTAGGAGTACTCACCTTCATAAATTGGGCAATTTCAATATTTGATTTTTACAAATATATTCCAGCATTTCCAGCATCGAAATGTGGTGTTCGAAATATTGATAGTATTAATCTAATATATGTAACATTTGCTGTTTATTAACCCACCAAATCATGTTATTGCTAGAAAAACAAATACAATTTAAAGTGTCAGTAATAGTAGGAGATTTGAGCCGGTTCTAAGCCTCCCCCCACCACTATGACGTATTAATTGCTTTTTTATTGGTTGTTGTTTGTTGAAGTCAAGATGGTGTGACCTTGAAGGGTGTGGTGTATGGATCGTTC
>WOGP01010297.1:0-10374 GCA_015342065.1 Leptinotarsa undecemlineata
CATTTTACATAGGGGCATCATTTGTGATGGGTCATATTACAGGCATTACATGCCTAGATGACATTGTCGCATACTGGTCTCCTTCATTATGAACAATAATAATTCTAAGAATAAGAATTGAAAAAAAAAATTGAGGAGAACTTTTGAAAAGAGTTGTTCGATGTTGCGGTATTCGAAAAAAGTGACCATTACGTGTATCATAGTTGTGCAGAGAGGTACTGAGAGAGTCATTGTTTTGCCGGGCAAAATTGATGGATTTCAAGATATAAATCGAAGGTGCTGTAAGGATTTTTTTCGATAAAAATAGCACGACAACTGTCCCTAAATTTCATTCCAAAAATAAGCCTTACAATTCTTTTTTGTGTTACAAATACTCGCAGAAAATTTCTGTTCTACCCCACGCTATCAAGTACTCAGATGAGGATAGACCATTCCGTAGTAAAGAGAAAGTAAGGACGACTCATCCAAACTAGATTTTAATTGTTTAATAGCATAATATGTTGTTTTGAGTTTGGAACATATATGGTCGACTTGACCATATCTTTTGACCTAGGAATCTCACTTCAGAGGAGTTATGAATATCACTTGGCAAAAGGCAATCAGCTACATTTCTTCTGGAATGGAATTTCATAGATATCGTTTTAGAAGTGTTCAAGATAAGTTTATTTCTTTGGCACCAGGAACAGAACTGCTCAACAATACTCTCAGATTTGCTAACCAGTTGATTGATACTATCTCCTGATAAGGTTACCGTGGTATCATCAGGAAGCATTGTAACGAAACCATGGATCATGTACTCAGACGGTCGAGGGTAAAGTTACTATTAATTTTCATTATATAGTTTAGGTTGAAGATCAGAAGGGACTGTTGGAGTTTGTTGTTTTATGGTCAGATGACTATTGTATTTTTCAATATTTTGATCAGGGTTTTGAAGGTTGAAGTAAGTGCTGATATGATTTAGTATTGCCTTGCACAGGAACCATTTTCCGGATCTCTTCAGTGAGAGTCGATATGGGTTATAATTTATTCTCTTTATTACATTATTGCATTCTATAATGTTATTTGACAATCCTAATTGGTGTAATTTTGTTTTAAGAGCTAAGTTGCTAGTGTATATCTGCTCGTTGATATTTCTCAAATCATATCGGTAGGGCTCCGTAATGAGTATAAGCTGAGGAAGAGTCGCGTTGTATGTAAGTATATTCATAAGGGGTTTGAGATATGAAGCATAGTTTTCCGACCATAGTATAATTATGTCCTCGTCAGTGCTACGCTTCAAAATATCAATAGTGGTATTGAGCAACTCCCAGTTACTGGAGTTTGGCTTAAGAATAGAAGTGAATGAACATTGATCTTTTACCTGTTTATTGAAAAACTCTGACATATTTCTCCCATTTTTTCTCGATATAAGCACAACATTCTTCCTTTCAATACCAGACCATTCTCTCGAGCTTTTCTGCCCCATATAAATATCTGCATTTTTCTCCTGGTTGTCGGGGTTCCGTTCAGTTTGGGTGCCGAAATTTCTGAGTAAGGTACATTCTACACCACTGGATATTTCAGACATATCTTCGGTGTAGGTGGCCTTGTGACGCATTCCAATATTTACTGTTTGTGTAGAATTACTTTTTGTGGAAACTTTATGTTTATGGATTTCTTTCTGTAGTTCAGCGATCTTATCTTGTAGTTCCTTGATGATAACTTTTTGTTGCTCCGCCAGACGATTCATTTCTTGTTCAGACCTAACAGCTTCTTGTAGAAAAGCTTCTTGTTCTTTTTTGAGTTTTTCGATATACTTGACTTGATTCACGTTATCCCTGCTCAGATCATCAATTGTTTCTTCTAATACACTCACCTCGTCATGTGTCACAATAAAACTGGGGTTGTCGTTACAGCAGATTATGATATTTCCGTTAAGAAACTGAGTTTCGTTCTTCTTTTTTGATAAACAACTCTTATGATAAATACCCAAGCAAGTTTTGCAAACATAGTAACTGATTGCCTTGGATGGTAAATACACAAAATAATCAATATAAGATTTTATCAATTGATAACCTTTTCTGGCATTATCATATTGATATACATTAAATTGTAGTAATAACCTAACCAAGTTAAACAATTTCAATATGAAAGTGTTCAACTTAGATTAGTTTACGTTATCACTTCTATCGGGCGTCCGGAGACGCACACATTTTTTTTCTATTTGTTGTAGAAATAAGGACACTCAATATAATAATCTTCAATTGAATCATAACCTAAGAACCAGTGCACGGAAATCAAATCACTTTTATAATTTTCGATAGCGATTTTTTGGGAAGACGACAAGTTCGGATACCAATAGAAAAAAAATCAAAATGATTGGTCATTCGAATTCCTTCCTGTTTCAGTTTCTAAGTGTTGGCAGGAAATTGATTTACGATGAATGGAAATATTCGTTGAAACTATCTACTTTGAAAAATTGACATCCTGTATATGCCGTCAGATAAAACACCAGTGAACCATTTTATATGGTAAATTAGTTTGGAATTCGAAAATAGCAACAAATTGGAAGTTTTCCTTTTTTCTACCATTTGTGCTTATATCGTGAAATGTATTTCAGGCAGTAGAGAAAGCTCTACACAGATTCGATTTCGTTAACCCTACTAATCTTTTTACAGGTTTCCCCTTCTTGTTCAGGAGGCTGATCAATTTTGTCTAGATCGTAACATTTTATCGGCAACGATATTTCTTCTGGAATAAATTCATTCGGGATCCACTGTCCAGACAATTTGTTGAGGTTTTTGTGTCTTTCAACCAGTTGAGATCGGGGATTATCCCTCCCATCCCGTGTAATCAGATCAGCACTCATTCAAACATGATTCAGAATCTTTTTGTTTGTATCTCGTAAAAGCTTTTTCTGTGAAAATAAATATTCCTGAAACGGTCGTACATCTCTCACGTCGTTATAGTACGGGAGCTCGCACTGTAGTTTTTCTAGGAACTTCTTGCCGAATGAATTTCATTTGTACCGGTTAATCAATTTTCAATTATCTAAAAGATAAACGATAGCTGCTGCACTAGCTATGGAGCTGAAAGTTGCTGAAAATTGCTTCAAGTATTTTCATATCGCGCAAAAATTCATGAGATGGTTTTTCAGACCATTTTCAAAAGAGTATACGTCAGTAACGTGTATGAAACAACAAACCAAAGTATGAATGTTCAATTCATTTTATTTCTATACCAAATGAAATTCATAAGGTACAATGAATTTTTATATTTGTGTAGTGATGAAAAAATTCGTCAATTTCTTTATCAGGGGTAAAGAGTAGGTCAGTGTCTTATATATGCTACACACAACGCTCCATTATCTAACGCATAACGGAACCTGTGTGTCTCGCTTTGCTTTCTCTCACGCATACGTCAGCGGAAGGCAGGCTCCTCCTCTCTCTTCGGACAGACGCTCAGTGTCGAGTGTTCGTTCGACATATACTGTTAACAGTATTATAAAAATCTAACCAGCAAGCACGTAATATTCTTTCATTATGTGAAACGTGGCTCAAAAATTATATTAATTTTGTGTTTGTACATTATTAGAATCACTATTCAATCATACGAAAGTAACAATTGGCTAATATGTACACACAGAAAATAATTAATAAAAGTTTTTTTAATGAATAACCATTCCTCACATAATCATACTTTTTACATGAAATACAAGTGATTACCAAGCTTTTCTCAAGTGGAACAATTCTAATATTAAATAGTTCAACTTAGATTAGTTTAAGTTATCACTTCTGTCGGGCGTCCCGATTGGCAAACTTGTTTTTTCAATAATTCTTACTCATTGTCCTGTATAGTTACAACACCACAGAGTAGTTGACATTTCTTGAGTATTAGAGGAAAATTACCATTGTTGTGAAACTCATTCGGAATTAAATTCGTTCACCGATAAAAAAAGCATAACTAAACTTGTGCGCGTATTACTATTTTGATTGCTGTTTTTCATTTTATCAGTTTTAAATCTCAGTACTTGGTGTAAATAAAAAACTCTGACTACGAAGTATTCATTCTTATCATTGACATAGAATAGTGTTTTCTTTATTTTTTATTAAAGTTTATTTTTTAGTTTAAATGCATTAAATTGCTCTTGGAAACAGTGCCACTAAACCCTTAAGTCATGTTCAAATCTGGAATAACGGACAGTCACGACTCATGGGCAAATGCAGTTACAAGGGCAGTCAGCCGCAAGAGTTAACTAAACGATGACGTTAAGACGTTAATGACGAATCGACAGGCATGTCGATATTTTCTTTTACGTTTTTATTCAGTGCTGGATACAATTTGTAATAATAACTAGCTGATGTTCTTATGTGCCGTATACCTATGTTCTAATTGTGCCAGTGTTAAACAGTTATTGTTTTTCAATCATTAATATACGTTTTTAATCTTGTTACATCTGAGTTCTAATTAATATATTCCCAGAACAACGATAATAAACCTACATAGATGTAAGCACCAAGTTAACATCATCAACTATCACCTGAGAACAATCAACTCGACTGAATGAAACCTTTAATCTGAATCACAATAAGAAGAGAGAATTCGTGGACAGTGGACATGCGCACTTTTGACTTTGTCTTAATCATAGTTCTAAAATATAATATATTATATATAATATAAAATACGAGTATACTAGGGAATGAAACTTTTTCTTAAAGCAAAGGCCAACATTGGGGAAAAGGCAGAACTATGAAGTCTAAATATTTTATCAGTTAGAATTAATTGATTGTGTTATTGTTCAGTTCAGAACGTAATATGTGCTCAGGAAATAAAAATATCAAAATTAAAAAAACAGTTTTTTCTCACACCTTTGAGGGGTACAGTAGTAACCATTCTGTGTATATTTTTATTATATTCAAATGTACTCTACTTCCCGGGCTATTGAGCCCTGATATTTTTCCATTTCAGATGTTCAACTGTTCTTCCATAGATTACAGAACGAATGAAATGGGGTGGATGAGAGTCGAAACCCGGGTAGACCATTAATATATAATGAATGCTGGATGTGAAACATTTCCCGCAGTGCAAACTGAATCGGAATTATTGATGGAAAATGAAATAAGATGATATTAGTGGGCGCCCGTCCAATTAGTTTGATTTTTTTATGGTTCAACATTGTACTGATGACAATTCGGATATAATGAGGGGGTGAAAGTAATAATTTGATTAATTAGGAAATTAATATTGAAGATAATCGATAAGCGTAACTGTCTTAGGAAAGTTACGGAACTTCAATTTCAACTCCTTCAAAATGAATTATCAAACAATACAATCAAAGGAGTGTGTAGTGATAGTCACTTTTGATATAATCCTATGAAATGTAAGCAAATACCATTGTTCCAAAAACCTTTTTGAATTGTCTGCCTGTTTGGTATCGTATTCCCAACCAAAATGTGAAGCTTAACAAAGAATTACATTCCAGTTTGACGATTTGAAAGAACTACATCAAAATTATATAATACAGTAGAGCCATGATTTTAGCTAATGACTTTTTTCACTTTATTCGCATACATTTCTTGTGGACTAAATATAATCAATAGCAACAGTAATATTTCTGTATTGGCCAGTAACACAATTCAAACCTAGGTGTGCTAGAAGAAGAAAAAGTAATTAAAAGTTAATTTTGAATCAACTTGAGATTTTATTAAACTGGAGACATTTTTTTAGCTGTTCCCTTACCCGGTTAGTGATTATTCATATCCTTATAATATAAATCTAAGTCGAATGTTTTTTCTACCCTATCAAAATAATTATTGGTTATATAGCAATATCCTCCTGAGCCAACTTTCAATTTGTAATCATTCACTTACTTTATTTTTTCTCTTTTCATATACCTTTTATTTTTTTTCACTTTAAGTTAATAGGTTGAGGCGTAAAATTGCGTAAGCTGAACTTCGCCTTTGTTTGGAAAATTTGTAACTTGTGTATGATGAATAAAGATGATTTATAATTTTTTTGTAAATATACCACTGTCCTGTGAAACACCAAAAATATTTTAAATATATTTTAAATATTTGAAAAGGAAACACATATTGCAAAAACCATAAAGTCCGTGGTATATCTCCACTATAAAAAATTGCAAAACATACCAATTTTCGAATTCGATGTACCAACTTAGAATCCTCCCATTTTCAAAGACATCTATACGACCGAGCGACCACCAAGCGTATCACCAAATTATCTTCACAATCCTCTGACCTATCATAGACTCATCGCCTGTCAAAACTTGGAATAACAATGCTATTAGAGTGATATTCTTTAAATATTCTAAACTGAGACGACATTCATAAAATAGGGTGTAAAAGGCCTCTCATCAGTATCTTCTGACCAGAACTCATTGACAATTTAGCGTTTACTTTTCTATGACCTGTGAGATTAGATTACCCAGAAAAATAATGAATTGCTATAAATAACTGGTACCATTTTAGACGACTCGCGGCTAGAGTCCAAAAAGGAGGTCACTTAAAAAAAGGGTATATCATGGCAATTATTCCATCCCTCTCACACTGTAACTGTTTTTTATAGGGCTCATGAAAACTCGGGGGTATCTTTTAGATAATGAAAGACAGTTTGATTACTTTTCGCCAAAACACAGTATGTGAAAATGAATGAGATTTGTCGAATAAAACGGTAATACGAAAGAGTAAATATTATGATGTGATCAATCCCGTTAACAGGTGGATGATGGATAGACCCAGTTGTGAAAAGGTTACAAATACGGTTTGTCCAAATACAGTCTTTGAATTTAAGGAGTTCGGATACTCTCCTTTGACCATGAAAAAGCAGGCGTCAGAGCATTTCTTTTTGAGGCAATCAACAGAGCAGTCGATGAACTAGGCTTCGTTTTCGTGCAGAAGTTTGTTACCGAGCATTTCTTTCCGAGACAGCTGCTTTGCTGGAATTATATAGCAAATAAGACAAACGAATGAAATGCCGTAAAAATAATAAGCAGTTCACACATCTCAATTTATTACTTGGCAATGCTGTGATTCTTTTCTCTCGAAAATTCCACTCAAGAATCTCACAACTTTTTAACTAGTTTTCAGAAGTTATAAATCTTAATGCACTGCCCCACTGGGTTTTCAAAAACATTCTTCGGTCATAGATCTCATCCCCATAACGTGAAAGCAATATTCTATATTAGTCAATATTTCACCGTCTACCGCTTTCCAGGGATATTCTATGAGAGAACTTCAGCTTTCTGACAAAGCGATATTTTCCACAAACTACAACCTGACCCGCAAACGTCCCTCGATTTCTCTATCGATTCATGCGATACCTTACGACATTTTATGGAAAGAGTTGTCGAATGCAATGTGGAGACATTACATCGCCATTTTTCATCCGATTACGTTGAAGATACATAAAGGACTGTAATGTTACTTGGATTTCGTTTTGTGCATTGTCGTGTAGGAAAAAATACAAAAAGTTATTTTTGTGATGCCGGAAATGTCCATTAGAGAACTAGGGTGAACCTCATTTGACATTTTCTGAGATGATGTTAGTTGTGCTGTGAATTATATTTGATCTGTGGATCATTTCAGTGTTACCCAATATAACTGGTGACATTTTGAAACATTATATGAGTATTATACCGGGTGATTTTCTACGGTGTCTCAACCCTATAACTTTTTTATTAGAAAAACGAAATTTGGAGATTGCGTATTATAGTTCCATTTACATTTTACCAACATATTTACTTACTTTGCCGTTCTTCCGGTTGGCCGGAAATTACCCCAACTCTCAATTTTTAAATGGGACATCCTATATATTTTACTTATTTCCATGGAGAATGACATTCTAAATCCAACGATACTTCACTCGTCAATATTTGACAAATAAAATCATTCTTATTCCAATTTTCATTCTTTGATCTAGAATGCCATGGATCGTGTAAATCGCTTCATTCTTGTTCAAGTAACATGGGAAAACTACGACTTGGAGGCTTATGACTTCACAGTTTTATGAATCATTTCACAGTCGTAAATATGAATTTTTCCAGTTAACTTGATTCCTTCAAATGGAAAGGGGGTGGCTTATCGGTTTTTTGTGAAAGATCATTTTCTTACCATTAATTTCATGCCAGCCACCCACTTTCGCGTTATTTTCTCTATTTTTTTGAATAATTGCAATAACGTCGCAAATTAGTCCATTGAGGTTATACATTTTCATAATAGCCTGCTCCTTGATTACTGCAAAGTTCAACTTTTCCAATTTTTACCCGCATCACATTGATCAGCTGTTCCTCAGTGATGTTCTGGAATGCCACCGTTACTTTATGCTCTAGTTCTTCACCACTATTTGATGTCGTATTGTTAACCTGAATTTTAATGGTTTCCCAGAGAAAAAAATCTAGCGGAGTAAGATCTGGTGATCCAGAATATGAAAAAGAAATAATACATTTAGGTATGAAAAAATATGACAACTCAAGAATGTACCTCGCAGGCCACTGAATAGGTCCATAAGTGCCAATCCACTTTCTGGAAGGTGTCATTCAGATGTTCTATTACGACTTGAGAATTATGATCATCATCTTGATGAAAATGGATATCAACTTGGTTAGCCAGTGGCAAATCTTCAAAGAAATCAATAATTTGATTTCTAAAGAACTGTAGATAGGTATCTTTCCGCAGTCCGTCGAACATTATTATTTGTTTTCTTATTTACATAGCTGTTCCTGGATTAGATTCCTAAATATTCTGCCAGTTTTACCCATATATATCTACCTTAGGGCACGTTCCACACTTTAATTTATATACTCCTCATTTCTCGAATTTGGATGTTTTGTCATTGTTATTTGTAACTGACTTTCCCAACGTATTAATTGTTGTATATGCAATTTTATTATGTCGTTTCCACAAAAATTAAGCCACTTTTTCCGTTGGTTGTCCAAAATACGTAAGAGCTCTATAATTTTAATAATCTACCTAATTAATAGGAAAAACAACTCGAATCACTTTTGCGTAGACTTGGCAAGTATTTTGTTTATTAATTCGGCTTCAAACCCATTGTCTACTGCAATTTACTTTATGATATTAAGCTTTTTATCGAAATTATCTATTGAAAGAAGAACATTGACTAATCTGTGAATCATGATATTATAAGCTGCTACTTTGTGTTGATAAGAATGGGTAGACTCATGATGTATAGTAATATCCGTATGGGACGGTTTGTGATACATTGAAACTGATTGTTTTGTCCAAGAACTTGATTGAGTTGTCTGTTTATACTTCAATTGTTAATTTAATGTTTTCATGAATTTTGTTAATATCTCTGTGAAAAGTATTTAATTGCCTCTTAGTACCGTAGGATTTTTGGCTTGCTGAATTCTACGTTGAATGAAGGAATCCAAAAAAGGCTCATAGAATAGTATTCGAACATGAACTTTACCATATGGAAACAATGTTTCTGCAGTACGATGAATGATTTTTCTGACGTGTTCATTTGATTTGAAATCCTTATCAAATGTGACACATAACTTAATATTGCTTCAGCATATTTAAGATTAAAATATCTTATTTTCTCATCTATGTGTTGTTTGAGAAATTGCCCGCGTTTTTTTCTTAGTATGCTTCTATCTCTCCTCGAGTCATCAGAATGATTTTGATTTCCAATACATTCATCATTATCATATATTTTTAATGATGTACAATTTTGTATCATCTTATGTTTGGTTCCAACTATGAATTGATCAACTTGTTCTATTTCTGAAAGATCCATTATTCTTTTGATAAAGTATAAAATTATTTGTTCGGAACTCAACTTGGGATACGTCAAAGAAAAGTACCTTTTCACTTTCTAGTACTGTCATCTCTCAAATTGAAGAACGATCACACGTTGAAAAGTAAGACCTCGTTAGTCCTAAGCTCACACAAGTTTCGACTTTTGAGAGTTGTTTTTCGTGACAGCTGATTAACGGAAAAACAGATTTTAAACAGATTCATCATTAGTAAAACAATTTTAATCACACTCGTTCTGCATATATTTACTTCTTACCGTCGAAATCTCATTCAGGAACCCTCTTCAGCCTGAGGGTGGTTGGCGTTCCATCGACTATAGGAACATCTCCCAATTATTGGGACAATTTATATTCGAGAAGGAGTTGATAGAAAGTTTTCTTATATAACACCCGTTCTGGATGAAGATGGAGTTGTTTGATCGTCATGGTTACGGCACATTCAGGCATTCACGAATGGAATTCCACTTTTTATATCACTACAGACACGAAGAAATGTTATAACTAATCGGAATTTGGATGTAAAGGACTTCTTCTCTGATTCTGAAAACTGTTGAATATACCAATTATAATTTTGGCTTAGGGTAATGGTATATTCA
>WOGP01010298.1:0-10374 GCA_015342065.1 Leptinotarsa undecemlineata
TTCAGTGTTTTTATACTTAAGTTTACATTATATTTTATCTATATTTTTATATTCATATGACATTTATGTATTCTTTTATATTTATCAACAAACTTTGTCAATAAGATCTTTTCTTTGGACAATAAAGTATAATTATTATAAGTGGAGCACCATATATTCATATACAATCAAATCACTAGCTCAAAACTACTTTGGAATTCAGTCTTTATAACCTATGAAAGATACTTCTTAGCCAAAACATCCCAACAGGTAATATTTTTCCAAAGAATAGGTGAGAAATCGAGTCTTCATTTTTGTAGAAATCTATAGCTTCAAAAGCCACTTCGAAACACTCACATGTACTGGTAAAACATCAGATAAAAACATGATTACCAAATAAACACAATTTCAACACAGCATATGAGACTGGTAGTTCCTTGGGTTGACATAAAAAACAACAAGTCACACATAGACGAAAAGTTGCGCAAAAATTGATTTTTGAACTGGAGAAGACCAAATCCAACTATGTCAGCCACCTTTTGGAAGAAAGTAAATCATCTTGTTCGATCTCCACTATGAACTTCATTGTCGGTTCTTGTTCGTTTATGTAACCAAAAAAAAAAAACATGCAGGACTATTATTCTAATTAGCTGAAATATTGTCAACGTATTCCCACTACATATTTGGAACGTTGTGGTAGGTTTCATCAAAAGATTCTTCAGAATGTTTTGATAACTCTATGATAATATGTTGGACCATTTTCAAGTCAAATGGGCTTTAAATACCTGAAGACGATTCCGTACATTCATTAGACCGTTGTTTTCTAATATATCCACGCATGTGGGCACACAAGACAAGAACGCGCGCGTAGGGGTTGCAGGCGAGACTCGCAAGAAAACGGAGGCAGTGTAGCATCCCTAGTAAAATAAGACAAGATTGCTATCAATAATTCATTAAGAGTATTGTATCGAATTGAAGAATTAACTGTCTTGAACGAATTTATTTTTTAACAATATTACACTATCACAGCTAATTTATATACAACACTTAGCAACTAACGATTAATTTATCTTCACTATTCGAATTCTTTTTTTGAACGCACGATTCGCTTTCTGAATACAGACTGCCATCTTGGGACGAGAAGCGGGCCTTATAAATCAGTAACGACCGTGCTAGATTTCTCTAGTTGATTCGGTAGTGGCACCAAAATTCGTTCCAAAATTGCTGAATTTTGACCAAAAAACCGTCGCAGGAATTGTTGAATGACGTCAATGGGGATCCAGATTTGCTCGAAAGGGTCATAATTCGTGACAAATCATTGATATATGGTTATGACATCGAAACCAAAGTCCAATCGTCCCAATGGAAGAGTCCAGGAGAGCCAAATTCCATCAAATGTTAAGGTTTTGCTTATTGTTTTTTTTATTACCGTGACGAAGTGTATCGGGAGTTCTTGCTACATGTTCGTACGGTCAAAAAGAATTATTATCTCGCCGCTTGCGAGAAACAATACGAAGAAAACGTCCGGTATTGTGGAAAAATAATTCATGAGTTTTGTATGTCAATAATGCACCTGCTCACTCGACACTTCTCTTTTATAACTTTTTGGACAAAAACAACACCGTAATCATGCCTCAGTCACCGTGTTCACCAGATTTGGCACCCTGCGAATTTATCCTGTTCACAAGATTGGAAAGCTTACGACAGGATAGCTTTTTGCAACGCCAGCAAAAATGGGTCTACTTTGGAGAGAACAAAATAGAAATTAATGAATAAATAAATATTTTTTGAGAAAACTGAATATCCATCTAATTTTATGAAGAGAGTAGTATATTTATCATCATACTTATGTTTAAATGGCATCTATTATCTTATTATATTTTTATTAAGTCCAATGATTTTCAAAACTTTGAAATTATATTCCCAAAATAGTTAGGAACAGTGAATCCCTACTAACACACATATTGATCCTGTGACATCAGCGAAAAAGAAAAAAAGTACGAAGCTTTGTTAAAATTCCATTATTTTGCAACTCTTTAAACCATTGTTGATATCATCCTGTCCAGCTTTTTGTGTATCGCAATGGACTGAATCGCAAAGAGGATTACGCGTTTGTTTTCAACTTTCTCGTTGTCCCCGTTCCTTTTTACCTGTGTGAATGCTTTTCACACTGCTGCGTTGCGAAAAACTTCCGGATTTTCACAGTCGAAAACAGGTGTACATTTCCTTTCAGTGTATTTGTCATGAAAATATAAGTGATTTGGGAGAGGGACTCACGGTAGGGAAAGTTCAGTTCTTGATTTTGACTTGACATCATGGATTCCAAAAATTGAAAAATTTTTGTTGAACACTCTATTGAGGTTTGGCAGTTTATTATTATATCATTTGATATATCGCAATGAAGATTCACAATTTATACACCAACAAAGGGAAATCGATTCAAAACAAATAGATATTCGGCCCAAAATACATAAATTAATTTTGGATTTTGAAAAATCATCATTTATGTTTGGTGATGAAAAGCTCTAGGTAACAACTAGTTCTAAATTATTTTCAGGACACAACAGAAACGAAAGATTCACTAGAGGTCGGTTGTTAGGTTTACATATAGATGAAACTCTAGGAATATCGAGATCGATGTCATTCGAAAAAAGCTGACTCCAGTCATTGAGAGTCTATATAAAATGAAAAGCTTTATACCTTATTCCAAACCAATATTCAAAAAACAAATAAGAAAACACATTCTCGAAAAATATAGACAATTAAAAAAAATCGGTTAGAGTGAAATAAGTTAGTCTTAGTCAAATTTATCCCGAAGTTGTGTCATACTGTATTGTAAGTAGCATAATCTTATCCACATTACCTAAGATTTTATCTATTTATACATCAATAATTCATTCTTATAGAACGTATAATATTTGTCTAAGACTTTATTTATTTTCCTTGTTTTTTGTTTGTCTAGTAACTATTTAATCAGCCTATTTTACCTCGTTCCAAAATATAATTTGTTTAACTATAACACCAAATTCAAAAAATTAAATAAAATATTTTGTAGTTTCTACTCCATGAACGCCATACTTACTTTTATATAAATACTTATATACTTACATTTTCTTCATAACTTCTTGCGAAACAAGAGCTCTGCTCTTATCGTCAAACCACTTTTTCACATATTTTGTTTTAATTGTACTCTAATCTGCATAAGTTGTGAATCAAGTTATTATTTTTTTTTCACCGTAGTGTTCACTGGTCAGGCCCTATCCCCCAAAGCCCCGATACATTCGGTTGGGTGCGCCAGCATTATCAACCATTGACCACTTCCCACACTGCGGGGCAAGTGATCATTGGGTCCGAGAATCATGTGCCCTGAGCAAGCGCAGTGAGCCAAGAATTACAGCCTTCTGCATCTGCGTGGCTGACATTTCTGCCTTAGTGCGGCAAGCCGGTATGATTTTAAGATTCGAGAGTAGAGAGTACATAATTCCACCATGGACTCTAATAATCAGAACAACCATCTTGACAGAGTGATCTGGATAGAGTCTACGGAGTTCGAAGAGAAAATCTCGATATTTTATCGGTTTTTCTTCCTCTTTTCTGACGATATTCGCCTCGCAAAGGCTGACAACTCCACGACAAATATCGTTTCGCTCTGGTGGTCGAGAAGAACTACATCAGGCTTGTTAGCTTGTATAAGCCTGAGGATGGGAAACAAATAGTTCCAATAAATTCGGCACTTCTTGTTTCCCACAACGGATTCAATATAGCCGGAGCGTAGGGCACCATCGGTGTCTAGTCAATACCGTAAGACTACCGTAGATGGTAATATAGCACTCTTACCGCCCCGTTTTGTCGATGGATATAGGCCGAGACTGCATATGGTGGACATGCTGATAGCAAGTGCATTAAGGTTTCAGGCGCTTCGCGGAAGGCCCTGCACCTTGTGTCAGGAACATCTATACCAATCACGCCACTGCGGTAGACTAAGATATAAGGTATAAGGTATGAGGTATAAGGTATATATAAATATCTATAGAAGAATTGACAAAGGAAAGTTTGTGGCCGCACTCTTCTTCGATTAATCAAAGGCTTTTGATTTTATAAACTCCGATATACTGACCGAAAAACTTAGTGCAATTAGAATTCGAGGTAAATTTCTATCTTGGATTATGTCTTACATGAAATTTCGAAAGATGTACGTAGAATGGGATAATGTAAACTCGAGTACTTATGACTTGGGAGTTGGAGTTCCACAAGGCTGAGTTTTGGGACCAATAATGTTTTTACTATACATAAACGAATTACCACAACATATCGGCTCAACTTCGATAGTTCTTTTTGCCGATGATACTTCTATTTCCGCAGAAGCCGACAGTCCTTTGGAACTTCAAGAAATATTGGAATGTAATAAGCCAAAATTTCTCAAAGTGGTGTCAAAAAAATAGACTTATGGTCAATGTAGAAAAAACAGTATTGGTACAGTTTTCTCCAAGAAAATATGTGGAACATACCTTACATGTTATTATAAATAACACGAATATATACCCTTCAGAATCCACAAAGTTTTTAGGACTTCACATCGACCACTCATTGAATTGGCAATTTCAAGTTGACTCAAGTAAAAGACTCAATAGCAGTTTCTATGCCTTAATGCAGCTAAAAAAAATTACTGAGTGAAGAACAACTGTTAGATGTTTACTATGTTCTTGTTAATTCTGTTTTATCTTATAAAGGCAGCTTATGGGGAGATGCAACAAATATTAACAGGGTCTTTGTTGCTCAGAAATGAATAATTCGTATGCTCCACAATCTACGTCATACTGGTTCATGTAAACCTGTTTTCAAGCAAAGGAAGATATTGACAGTACCTTCTCCCTATATTTATAACTGTCTGCTCTTTGTGAAAAAGTTAAAAAACGCGAACTCGAATTAGAAACTAACTCCCAATGTCATAATTAATCAACAAGGAATGGGAATTGAATTAAACTACAACGACATCGTACAAAGTTATTCGAAAAGACGCCATCTCTAGCGGGTTCCAAATTTTTCAATTGTGTACCTTCCGGCCTAAAAAGTGTAGCACTAATTTTAGTATTCAAACGGAGAATCAGAGACAATCTTGTAGATGGTTGTTTTTACAATATTAATGAATATTTGGAATATCAACATTCGTCAATCAACAATTAATTTCATTCCGGCATTACCTATTTTGGCTATTATGTACATGTATGAACACTTTTAATTGTTTATTTTAAACAAGCACTCTCATGTGTAAAATTTATGTATTTTGTACTAATGTTTATATACATTTCATGTTTTTTTACCATTGACGACTCCAATATCATTCTGAAGTGATTATTTTAAGGAATTAAGATATTGTATTGTATTGATACCAATGACTTGACGTGAGATCGACCGTCCTCATCCCCAAACAGGAGGGTTTGTCGATTCCTGGGAAGGCCAATAGCATGATTAAATTCGTATTGTGAGTTGTTTATGAGCATACTATATACACCACCACTCACCGCAGTTGATCCATTGTTCGAATGGATATATGAGCAGAGTTTGTCGAAGAGAGAACCTGCTCATCGATAGATGAAGAACTCAGTATAAGGGTAACCTTTGTATGGCCTGGATCGACTATGGCATACATGAGTTCATCTTGAATTCGCCTTGCGGATTCCGACGAGATAGTGAGATGCTTTGAACAATTTTATTTCTCAGCCGGACTCGTTCTATCATAAAATGTGGGTAGGCTAGAGTCCAAACGTAGTGAGTTATTTCCAGAAGGAGTGCATGTCAGGGCGGAGACATTAATATGGATGATCTCAAATTTCGTGACTCTAGTGAAAACGATCTGCATCAGTTCTCAAGGATAAGTATATGCATGGTATGAAATTCAACAACAACATGAAGACTGAAGAAATGATGCATCTTCATAGGAGTCTGCATCTCAAATCATCCGATTCACGATTATCATGGTCCGCGACCACGATAAAGCAAGAATTGAAGCAGAATAGTTTCCTTTTTGTTCTATAGTTTTGTCATCTACAAACAAACATACTTTTCAAACTGAATTACATGGCAGCTGACATTGTCAATTGTTTTGTGTCTCTTTCTTTGTTTTTAAACCACATGGCTTTTACCGGTAATCCATAATTTTGAAACAAATAACAATTTTTTGGTAAATTTTAATTCAATATTCTTCCTTGTATCCAGTGAGGTGTCTATCTCTTTTAATTTAATAACTTGTTTATTGTATTGACATATTTCAATTGTTTAAAAGCAACATTCTTTTTGACACGGCCAACCTCACTAACAGTAAGAAGGAGTTCCTGGAGAAAGTTTTAATAAATTGTCGATCGAGAAAAGAGATTTGTGCTATTGACAGACACAGAATCAAAATCATCGCAAGCAAATATTGCGATGAATAATTTGCTACCAGCAAAATCAAAAGAAAAATCCGAATATAATTTCAAAAATTTTCAGTTAGAGAGAGAAGAAAAATATAACTTCGTTTTCCGATAACGTTCTCATTTATTTCGAAGATTTAGAAAAAACTTTGAAAGCATCGTCATTGTGAGCAATTTATTTTATGCTTAGAAGTACCCTGAATATCAAGAAAAATGTGAACATCAGCAATTGTTTCAAATTACGTTCCTCTCTAAAACGCAATTCTGATGGTTATAAACCGAAAACATCGTCGACACTTAGCACTGGACAAATAATCAATTCATTAAGGAAGCTCCTGATGGCACATATTTGTTCTCGAAGGTAACACAACTTCGCTTTTACATTCTTTCAATTTTTTATGAACATTTTGCAACAATTTTTGAAATACTAAGACCCAACATAAAGGTTGAAACTGAATTATTCAACCTCACCAGCCAACAGCCAATCGTATTTCGTTTGCCAGGCGCCTCTTAAGCAAACCCCACTTCCGATAAATATATGAACTATAGCCAAGCAAAAGGATTTGAAAATATTTTATAGACCAAAGAATACCTCTTCGCACTCGTATTTGACATTATTATTTCATTTAAAATTCTTCAAATTGATTTATTCACTCACAAAGCAAATGACAATTATATTTACTACACATATTATCTCAATTAAACATCAAATTGGTAATCGCCAGAGTAGCTCAGCGGTAACGGGTGAATATATTGCATGTATTTTTTCTATAACTGAGTTCTAATCCCACTGCTGAATTTGTTTTTATATAAATCATATAATCATATATTAGTGTAATTATAAATGTAGGAATATTGCCATCAATTTTCGAATCATCCAATAGAGTTTTGACTGACTGACTCAATGATATCATCCATATCCATAATCTTAAACAAATATATTTTACCATTACTTGCTACCGTCAGTTGTAGAAAAAGTATAGTATGCACCTCGAAAATGAGATCGATTACGTCCACTCGCGAATTATGGCATTCGGCTAACGCTCGTGGGTAATAGGCTTCTAATTCCACTCGGTACGTAATATACTATTAAACGGTTTTGTTCAGCTTGCCATGTTTGTCTGTTTGGATCAAATTTAGTGATTGAAGTTTGACCGCCTTTCTGTTGATAGATTGATCTGATATTTGGTCCACACATTCAGTTTTGATGACGATACAATTTGATGAAATTTTAATCATTTTAAATTCAAGATGGTCACAGCTGCAAAATGCCGGATTATATATTGTTACACAGCTATGTCAATAAGGGTATCAAATGACAGGACTTGACTAGTAGAATAGTAGAACACTTTGAAAAATATTCAAATTCCAGATGACCGCAGCTACAGAATGGCGGATTACATTTAACCTTATAATACTGGGGCACTAACTGAGGTAAACAGAATGGGAAGAATTGAGTAACAAAATTAGGAACTAGAAATTTGATAATGGAATAAGTGAAAAAAATTATGTTAAACGGTTTATTGACGTATTAATAACGTAAATAATAATAACGTAAAAAATAACTCGGAAAGTCCTAGATAGCAGTCATCACACCACTCTCCTTAGCAATCTAAGTTACTGATAGATAGAAAAATAATAAAATCGTTGTGTGTAGCCCAAAAATTTTATTACTTTTTCATCTGATCAATACCGTAGATTCCTGGAAAAAATGGTGTGATGACTACTACCTAGGACCTTCCTAGTTATTTATAGTTTTCCGTATATTATCTACATCATAATTATCGTTTTTGTGGGACAAATGTAGTTTGTACTATCATTATTGGTTTGTCTAGCAGCATCGAGTTCAATTAGCAGCATCTGTCTCACCGAACCAAGAGATCGATTGCCAAAAGTACATTTAATCTATCAGCTGACAGGAGTACTGTAGAGCTATTCTTATTTCCTTTTACTGGATAGTAAGCGACAAAGTTACCCTTCTACTTCAAACCAAGAAGAAATTATCTTCAGAAATATGATAATGGAAAACTTTTTCATTCATACGTGAGTTTAATGAAGGACATCTATTTGATCTGTTGGGAAATGAGCTGAAAATATTATTTGTTAAAATGTCAACGCATATTTCGAAATCAATATTTTTATTCTTCTGAACGTTATCCATCTAAAATTGTATAAATAATACCTACGCTTTTATATATTATATTTATTTCAGTATTACCTTCATTCATTTATTACACTTATCATTCGATATCAGTATTTCATAATGATATTGAATTTTATCAACGTTATTATAATTGTAATGCAAGTGCAGCAAACTATCGCAAATGCTTCCAAAATGTATTGTCCTTGCTAATGTATCCACATATTTTCCTATGTAAAGTATGTCATCTTGTGCATTCTGACCTCCAATCACAGGATTCACTGCTGAAGTCTCCAATTCATTTCTAAGTACGTGAGCTGTTGTTGGATACCAGGCTAACGTATCCTTGTTACCAGAACATAGAACCTGAAATATATGGATGTTCATGTTCAAATTATAACTAGAGAATTTTTTTAAAGAAGAAAATTAAAGAACTATATCAATTCATGAAATCACATAGTCATCATTCATTCCTAAACGCCAGAATATTAAACAAAATTTTCTATGAGAACATTTTGTGTTATTTTTTGAGAAAGAAGGTTTTTATTTTTCCACTATTCCATCTTGATACAAAAAATGTGGGAATTTTCCAAATAAAGGAAGTAGCTGTTTCAGGAGGGCTGTTTCTTCCATTTTGTGGATCTACAGATGGGTCTACATTTTTTGTATCAAGATGGAGTAGTAGAAAGCCAAAAGCCTTTTTCTCAAACAATTAGTCATTCCTAAAAATATAACCCTCTCTATTTATTTTGAGTAATATTTATAAAATTTAAGTTGCCAATGAATTGCATCATTATGCCCCCTTTCAAACTTCAATCCAGGAAGTGAAAATTGACAAAACAATTATTTTATTGAATCCAACTTCGTTGATGTTTCGATAGCAGATATGCGTTATTAATTTTCCTTACGAATGTAGACATCAATATTGTTAGTCCCCAGTCGAAATGAGACAGATTTCCGTGCATTATACATATAAACCGTAAACAACTTGTAAAGTTGACAGTAAAGTTGACAATTTCGAAACTTCCAAAAAAATTGTTCATCACATTTAAATAATTATCAACTTTTGGATTGACATGAAAATGTAAATTTTTTCAAATCAACATGCAAGAATTTTCAAAAGACGTTTTTTCCCATAATAATATCGGGTGCAATATTATTCCATAATTCCTGCTGGAACTTTTGGAAAATAATACTCGTCTTCTAGAATCAATATAGTTTGTGCACATTTCCATAATTATAATTCATAACTCGTTCTTATTTTGTCTACTGGACCTTTCAATAAAGCTATTTCTTGCTACAGTTGTGAATCCTACTTTCTGATCTGGATTTAGATCAGAATTCCATTTGAATATTTTGTCACTTATTGACTCTTTCTTTCCACACGAACTCTGGGTTGATGGGTTCATTTCATGTGGTATGTGTTATATATTATATATATAAATAAAAGTTATTGATTGGACATAGCACTCAAGAAAGTGGCAAACCATAGACACGTGTTTCGGGCTTTTCGGTCCATCATCAGTATGGTGCAGCCAAGTGTAAGGATGGGTGGGAAACACTTGGTTATCAGAAGATAGAAATACAAATGCACCGGGACACCAGCAGGAGCCAATCGCACATTTGTGGTTTCAGTTGATAGATCTTGTGTTTACAAGAAAACTCGGTCCATAGACACGTGTCTATGGTTTGCCACTTTCTAGAGTACTATGTCCAATTAATAACTTCTATTTTTATATCAAGACACTCAATAAATTTCATATTTGAGTAGGAGATTATGGGCGATTCTAGGCCTCCCCCCACCACTATGACGTATTAATTGCTTTTTTATTGGTTTAGTAAAAT
>WOGP01010300.1:0-10373 GCA_015342065.1 Leptinotarsa undecemlineata
AGTTGAGAAACTTGTGCGAGCTAAGGACTAACGAGGTCTTACCTTTTAACGTGTGATTCCTAACACGGCTGAGACATTTATAGCTGAGAAATCATGGAGTTAGTTAGAACTAAGTAAAGCACATATAATCTGATGATACTTCAGTTGGTTTTGAGAAGATATCGTTGGTCCGGTAGCAGAATTCCAACCTTTCCACACATCATATGACTAGATAAAAGATATAGCAATGATAATTGAATTCAACGATACCAATTCACTTCATTATTATTTTCCTGATTTTGCAGTTGTGTACTTTTGTTTCGACATTCTTGAGCGAAGGAAACTTAAGTGAGCATGGACATCTATCCATTAGAAGGCGAGACGTCTATGAGATCGACGAAAGAGTCTTGGAGGTGGATTGTTACTAAACGTTTGGCGGTCGATATCGAAACTATTTCAAACTCTGGGAACAGCTTCATTCCGACATAAAGAAAGGAGTTTTTTTGTTTGGAGTTGACGGACAAGTGGTTCATTTCGTTTGAATTGACTGAAATAATGCCCACTGGATATTTTCAGAAAGTTATTCCACAATCTGTTTAAAATCTGTTTTTCCGTTAACCAGCTGTCGCACCTCTAGGAACGACAACCCTCAGAAGTCGAAACTTGTGCGAGCTAAGGATTAACGAGGTATTACCTTTTACCGTGTCATTCCTAACACGGGTTGGACGATAGCAAGTGAAAATCGATCGTTCAGACTAGGGCTTGAACCACCGACCAACACTGCAGTCAATTCGAGTGAGTGAACAAAGCACCCACGCCGAACCGCTTGGCTTTCGACCGACCAATACATGGAACTGGTGATTCGTGTCTAGCTTTTGACGGCCTGCAATTTCTGAAAGTTTAGGTACCCAGTTATAGAAAACCACCGTTCGTTCAAAGTTACCATAATTTCAAAACTTTTTTGACATTTCTCCTTCACTTTTATCTAATAAGGAAGAGCCCTACATGAATATTTTTTTTTAAATTTTCTATCACACGGTCATAATACTGTTTGTATCAATTCACTAATACAGAGTTAGATTGAAAAGAACATGAGTTGTTTGAGTGAATCAAATTGAATATTATACAATTTGGTTACTGTACTTGATTGAGTTGCTAAAACAGGATTTGATTTGGTTCATTCGTCTTCCAGTTAAAAATAAGTTGGGTAGGTAGGTAGGTCTGAAGTGAGTGGGTCTATTCGACCCTCCACCGCAACCCATAAAGGTTTATTGTGGCCCACACCTATTCGCACTCGCCTAAATAAACCCAGCTTCTTAACGAAGTCGATTAGTTTGTATGGTGAGTGGTCTTTCAGGTCAGATGGTACGCATCTGCCAATCCAAAGAACCTGATTCGGTCTCAAGCGGGGCGGGCACAAAGTATATGCTCTGCAGTTTCATCATTTTTTAGACAAAGGCAACTAAGATTAAGTTAAGGTTAAGTCGTAGAACTGTAGTGTTCTACACTGCAGTTTCGAGCATCACCTCTTGGTTGTTATATTCTATCTCACCCATAAAGACCATTTTTATTATTATCATTATTATAAAATGATGCAGCTTCGTTCAAATCGATGCTGCATTCATAAGAGCAGTTGTATTTTTCGTTTAGCATACTGAAACTTTCAACAAAATAATGATGTTGTTCATAGTCAACTAATGATTTTTCACTGTTTAAAAATTCACTCAACATAGTAACCGTAACATAAAACTTTGTACAGCTTCAACACAACATATGGCTTGCTGTAATTTTTAATTTGGCATTCTGATCGTCCCATACAATTATATGGAAACACACACAAAACAGTCAATATTTTCCGTTTTTTGACCGCGAATAACTATAATTAGTTGCCAGTTTGCGGTCGTACCAACACAATAACAGTTTTGCCATCCCAGACAATAAATAAAGCCCTAAACATTGTCATTGATTCGTTATTCTACCTGCGGTTTCTTTAATATCGAGAGGTGTTTTTATTCACACGCAGAACCTGACATAACAAACCAGTCATCTGTTCGTCACGAAAAGGATATATCTTTCAATTTCTTTCATTCTTTCAATGATATTGGTGTTCCGAAATAGTAACCGAATACCACATAAATAAAAATCGAAATAAATTTTATTGAGGGTACCAATAATAATAGTATTAATAATAATGATCTGCTCACTAACTCCTTCGGATGTATAAAATGAATCAACATCGGCACAGAAAACATCAACAGACTGAGCCATGTCACTAAACACAGAATGCAGCACTATAACTCAGATATGGAAAGAACAATACTACAAAGAGTTATAAGACGCAGATGCTCAATAGATATAACAAATCAACGACTCCAGAACATATTTCTGAGACAGAACCAATAGCTCATCACACCGAGAAATAATGAAAACAAATATAGGATATACACCTCAGGACCTGAATAAAACATAGAACGATTGATTAAACACAAACAAACAACTCACATACACACTCTGGTTGAAAAGGACATAAAAATGGTATATATAAATGAAAACAGATATAAATTATCAGACATAAGATGTTATTTCAGGTACATGGTTGGTTAGTTATTTAGAGGTATTCATTCATGGAGTATAAACATTTTTCAACTAAATGAAGTTTTAAATATTTATTGAATGTACTCTCATGTTCCAGACCTTTCACGATATTTGGGAAATTATGGAAGATTTCAATTGCAATCCCAATTGGAGCTTTGTATATAATATCAATTCTGGATAGTGGCAGTCGCATATCATTGTTACAATGGGTGTTATAAGAGTGGAAATCTCCATTGTGTAGAAAATAATGCTTATTTTTTAAACGAATACACAAATTTCAAACATATACAGGCCTGTACAGGTGATAATTTTGTAATTTATGAAGATATTGTGGCATGTATAGTCACTTTTAATACCAGCTATACATTTTATGATTTTTTTTGAGAAATGAAGACTTTCTGCTAGTGAGAAGAGTTTCCCAGGAACACATTCCATACCTGAGCCGACTTTCCAATTGTGCATGATAAAAATTTTACAGTTGCTGTCAGTTTAAGATTTCTAAACATAAAGTAGATCGATGAGAGCTTGGAACACAGAAATTGACAGTGTTCCTTCCAGTCTCAGCGGGAGTCAATGAAAATGCCGAGAAATTTATAGTTTTCATGAACGAATAATTTTCTGTCATTCAGGAATATATATAAACTTTCATGTTACTTCTTTGTTGAGTGGACCAGTATTAATTTTGTTTTATTCGGCGTTGAAACCTCGTTCACTCAGTGCAACGAGTTTCAAGATAGATTAACAAGTTTCATTTGAGGTATATGGAATTTTATGAGATATAAGTAAACGAAACCTTTTGTATTTTCTACCGAACATCATCAATCGATTATGAACCCGATGCGATTTACTTGATACAGAAAAATATTTTATTCATTTTCTTCACACACAGGACACAGACCCCTATGTTGGTCACGGAAAGTTTCAGTTAATCATACGACACGCACACAAAATGTTTAACTTGAGTAATTGCTACCGTTTGAGCTACATTTCTATTTCTCTGCGAATCATTTAACCATAATTATTGATTTTTACTCTGATTTAATTCTATGGTCAAGCGTCTCCACACGCAAATTCAAATTGACTACTGGTTTGTTATAATTTGCTAGGAGCAAAAATATTTAGAAGGAAAAAGTAACTCAATTCATTAAATAATGATGACTGGTATTCTAATAGACTGGAATCGACCTGGGTATATGCATCTTCATTGTCAAAGTAGAAGTAAATTTTGAGTAAATTTCCCAATCTATGGTTGAAAGGAAATATGTGATATTATCATCATTTTTACTCCAATTGAAAAAACAACACAACGATGGACTGCATTCACATACATAGGTCACCAAACCAAAAAATTTACAAACATCTTCAAACCTTTGAACATCAACATCACTAACAAGCCGAACAGGAAAATAATACGGAAAATGAATAGCTTTGGAAAAGAAGAAAACAAAGACCTAAACGAGGTGTACAGTATACAGTGACCGGACTTCAACAAGTTCTATATCGGCCAAACCAAAAAAAAACTGATCCAAATGTACGACGAGCACAAAAAATACACATAACCCAATAACATATAAGTTAAACCTCGCAATACACGCCATACAAAACAAACATAATTTTCTTCCACCAGAAAACATCAAACTTATAAAACAGGTCAATGAAGAAAACCGTATGGACATCTGGGAAAACCTATCCATCCATAACTTCAAAAGTGAACATTCATTTATCGATGAACAAATACAAATCGAAACACAACAATACTTAAATATTCAATATTCTCTTCAAAACAATGAACCTAGAGAAACACCAACACAAAGAATATTTTCAAAAACAAATCATGAGGTGTACTTTTCCAAATTACTATGGATCTTCATCAAGTAACCACCGAATCAATTAGAAAAAAACAAAGAATATTACCTGATGTAACCCAAGTACAGGCAAATTTGAAGAGACATCCGGATGAGAGGAGAAGGCAGACACCTGCACTAAGGCATTCTAACCATATTGAAGAACAAACAAGAAGATAAAACGTTCAGTTTGAGTAGAGACATGAAGCTGCTATGGAAAGCGCCCGCATATATAATTAGAAGTTGCTTCAAATCCTCTTTGTGACCAAATGTTGATATTAAAATATTTTTATTTCATATTCAAGATAAGGAAGTAAGCATACAATAATATCAATAATGGCAGTATAGAGTCGGAAATAAATTCATGTTTGATTTCCGTATCATTTGAAACTTTTAGTATTTTCAATCTGATATCGAAATCGATATATTTTCAATAATAGCCTCACTTTTTATTACTTTTTGGAAAAATTGTCATAAGATCCGAATCACTGACTACTTGTTTTCTTGTTATTTTTCAATAATTCAATAATTCGATAAAAGCATAATCTGAAACCATAATCGAATTTTCCACAAAGCTGTTAATGAAAAATTCCATGAGAAGCAGACTTTACTAGTTACACTGTATATTCGGAAATTTTCAGTTGGGGGTATCTTTGGATATGAAATGTTTTCTTACTTTCATTTCAAAGGATGAAATTTTGATGTCTCTCAACATCTTTAGAGTAGTTTTCCTACATATACACATATATAATGCACAAAATATTTTTCTGTTGGATCTTTCAGGAATTTTAGTCGTCAAAAGTATTGCTCTTCTCACGGGTTTGAATCTTTTTTTTTTCAACATGAGATGCACTTTGAATGAATGAAGTGCCTATGACCGACTTGATGTATGAATGGTCTTTACAGACTGTAATTGTGATTGACCAATTTTAACTCTTCCACTATCGAATAATAATCGTGAAACGATTCAAGTGCTGGTCTCTGAAATATATCCTAAAGTCATGGCTAAATATCTAAATGTCCCTGGGAGTTCGAAAGCTCTTCGTGTTGGTGAAATGTCATATTTATATCCTTGTATATATCACTGATATTTGCTTCAATCCTATAACGAAAATTTCGTGTTCCCCCTGTTTACTTCAGTTTTTATAATTGGGAGAATTTTTTCGGGACCGATTTCTTCGATATGCAACTGAAAAAAATGTTTTTGATCTACACATCTCTGTAAAGATTTTCTTTCGAAAGTTGCCAGTTCATTTTCCTTTCTGTGGAGTTTTCAATATATCAGGAAAGAAGAAGAAAATAAAAGTGGCTGTTCCTGAGAATGTATTGTTTCAGAAATACTTCTTTTCTTGAACATAAATTATTGATGGAAAAACCTGTACCCTTTGCTAAGTACGCTATTTTCGTTTTGGTACATTGTATTTTTTTGGTAGTTCTTAAGCAACGAAGCAAACTGAACAATAGACATAAAATCACCTTTCAAGTGAAGCAATTGGAATAAAACACTTTCATATAAAAAAAATCAAGTGCAAAATTTCCAAAATTAGTATTTAATTTCATTACTTCGTTAGAGCAGATCAAATTCTGTGTAACTTTTTTTTAACCGTTGAATTTGCGTTAGTTCCATAACAAAATGGTTGACATAACAACCATTATTGAATACACCGCCTACGTAGAAGCTCGCTGTAGTATCAATTACATTATGCGTCGGTATTAGTTACAATTATGCAACAATTCTCTAAACCGCGGTTTCCCTTTCTTGTCTATACAGCTGAAGTATTAGTTTCAATCGAGACATCTTGATACGCTCCAGGCTAGTTATTCATTGTTTCAATTGATACTGTTATATAGGCTGAATAGAAGTACAAAAATATATAGAATTTATTCTACAAGAATTTCCACATTTTCCACCACTTATCAGATAATGCCAAATGTTTTTCAGCTATCGTATGCTTCTTACTTGTATACTTTTTATTTCATAGTTTCTTATAGAGACCATTTTCTTCTATTGAACCTTTATCTCCATAGTCTGTATTTTGCTGTTTTTATTGATCGGTAAAAGTTCAGTTCTCACGTTCAAATATTGTTTTATATACTGAGTATTGTTTGTCGGGTTTAAGTTGTGTCAGTTTGCAGAAAAATCGTTAATCAAGTGGAAAAGTTCATTATTTTGAAAAACGTAACATTCACAAACTTTATTCCACTTAAACTTTTCTCTATTTCCTTTATAGTCTAGGATCCCGCTACAGAATCACTACGTTCATAGCGTAGTTAACCAAACTCAGATAGGGAGAATACATTTACAACAGGGTCCCAGTCAAAAGTTGTGTGGGCACAAATATTTTCAATTAAAAAAGCGAGTGTGCTTCGAACCAAACGACCAAAGTAAAACTTCTTCAGCTCCATCTATATCTGTTTGAAAAAAAATCTGCATGTAGCTAGTGTTTCCTAAATTTCCAATCCAATTTTTTCGCAAGATTTTGCAAGATTGTCCACTGATTAATTAAGGAGAACATGTTTCACAGAACCTGTTTCAGAACCATTTCTCAAGCTGCAATCGATCCAAGTGATGAAGGGTTTCGTAGAGGGATCGACTCGGCTCTTACTCCATGAAGTATTTTACCAGCTTGATTTTTTCAAATAAAAATATTGGCGGCCATTTTTTGACTGGCAACCTGTCATAAATGTATTTTCCCATTCATAAATGTATGTAAAAATTTTAGTTGGATTAACTACGCTATGAACGTACTGATTTTGCGGCGAGATCCTGTACTATAATGCTACATACTCTTAAGACTCTTACCCTTTTCGACGTAGTAGTGAATAAAATAAGTGAACTTTGAAAATAACAATTGAACCACTACTTGTTCAACTAGTCTCACCTCCGCAAAAACTAACTAATATTCTACTGAAATTAGTATTATGAAATTTGTATGGAGTAACGGAAATAGGTGTTTCAGAAAAAATTTTGAAAGGTAAAAAAATATTCACTTGTTATGAGTATCGATAAAGATAGCTTTGATTAACAATTACAGTTTTGTGAAGAAATATTTTATCTGAGCATGATGCGTCTTGTCGAATGGAAGACCTGTGTCAACTATTCAAGATTTATGAAATGAGTGTCATCATTCTGATATTCTTCAGATAAAATGCCCTCAGAATTCAGCGATATTTTTCTTTCGTTCTCTATCATGTGCATTTTCAACATACGTATTACGTATTTTGATCCTCCAAAATTTTTTTAAATGAAATTTTATTTCAGAAATATCGAAAAATTAAAGGAAAACACTCTCAGTCGTATGTAATCATACTCTAGATCATACCCCATGAGTTATTCATTCATTTGAAAACTGATGTGATGAAAATATCGATTTGAAAATCGATATAATTTAATGTGTTCGCATACTGTTATGTTATATACTGTTAAAACGAGTTTTGATAACTTGTTCAATCTGACCAATGTTTTCCAGAAATTTTAAATTTTTGATTTCGTCACCTCACGTTCAAATTGTCTCCAATGGATACACTTGATGCAAAGGAGATTTTTAAATTGAAAAGATATTGATAAGTAAGTGATTGCTGATTCAGAAACAAATTAGGGGTTTTCATTCAAGACTCTTTCTTTCGAATATTTTTATACATTTTATAGTTTTCATGTTTTCGAGAAGAAAGTTGAAGAATTTTGGGAAATAATAAAATAGACACCTTTGAGAATGGGTTTTTTTGAAAATTGGAATCTGTAGTCTAGGGAGTTTGATTGATCTTGTTGTATAATTCTCTTGTATTTTTACAATAAACTGACATTTAAGAAGACCCAAATGATGCTTCTGTAACCATATAAAAACATCTGTTTATCTGTTTTTCCGTTAACCAGCTGTCGCCCTCCTACGAGCGACAACTCTCAAAAGTTAAAACTTGTATGAGCTATGGACTAACATGGTTTTACCTTTTAACAAGTGATTTCTAACAGGGTTGAACGATATGAAGGGAAAATTGATCGTCCGGCACCGCGGTTCGGAGCACCGGTTCGCAGAGCGGTCGGATTGACTGAGTGGAGCAACCACCCACGTCAACCCACCGGGCCACCGTCCCATATAAGAAGGTATTATTCATTTTTGGTATATTATTTTACAGTAATATGATATAATAAATATCGTTTCACTTTCTTGTAAATAAATTTCAGTAAAAAATTTTCAGAAATTTCAAGAGGATCGAGAATATTATCAAAGGCGCTTCCCCACGCTGTATTAAAGTAACTCTAAACAGATTCAACCAAACTATACCATTGAATAATTTCTAGACACAATGTTCTTGAAATTTAAAATTTATTCATCAGTATTTTCATCTCATCTCGAATGAAAAATATATCTATATATCGGATCCAAAGTCGTGGAAAATAATCCAAGTGACCTTTTGTTTCGTCTGCTCACGAATCGACCAGCAGGTTTTGCTTTATCTTACCTTCGTGATGTCTAGAGAATCAGTTGTTGTACTGAAAGAAGTAATGTTGGATGCAAATCAACGGGAGTTGTATATTGTATTCTTCACCTTTTTATCACTTAGACAATTGATCCTAAGGTCTGTCAAATATCCAATAGATTATGATGTACCTCTGAGAATACTTGAAAAAATATATGGAATAATAATAAATTTCATAACCTCAAGTCCTTGATTTTCTCAATGAATTAGTTTTGGCTGTTATTGAATATCAAACTGTTTCGTTAGCCAAAAATTTATATTCTGAAAAACCTCTCATAGAAATATGTAATAATTTTAACTATTCTAACGATTAAATCATTATGTTCATGATACGATTCAGAACTCACCAATTAATGAAAAGAAATCAGTAACCACGTGTAGATATGAATTACCAATATTTTCTTCTTCATTAAATATTCATCAAATTCGTCCACCAGTTTATATCCTCATTCCATCAAATGAAAATTTAAACTTGTTCATTCAAATTTTACATTGAACTGCTAACAACTATCAATTTTTGACCTATGCCACCATTATTCCATTACCAGCATCCGATTGATTGCTCCACTGTTCATGCATATGACCATACACACCAAAACATCCAATAACTCATTTTCGTTCAGCGGAATATCATAAATATTCATCAGATGTAATACATTACATTCAGATGTAGCTACTATAATTTAACAATAAAAACTGAATTCGAAAATGAATTTATCGATGGACATTCCTTCATTAGCCAGAGGGATGAATAAGAAATTAGCCGAGAAGATAAATCATCTTTCTTCTCTCTCGTATCGATGCGTATCTGAGAGATATATCCCTGCGCGATCATGATCAATGCTGCCATATGATAAATACGGAATTATTAATCATTGATCAGTCATCTTGTAATTATACAATGTGCTCTCGGATTCTTCCACTGTGATTTATGCGCGGTTGCATTTCAACTTCTGTCATAATGGGTGTAGCATGGCTCTATAACGGCAGAGATAAGGTCAACAGTGTTGATATGTATTGAAACTTTATGAACCGTGAGCTGTATGAAAACATTTGTGAAGTTGAAATACAATGCATTCCAACTCAAAAAGTTTGAATTTGGGATAATGAAATTAACGCATAAATACTTTATTTTGAAGTAAAATTGACAGATGAAACTATGAAGATGGCGACTGGGCGCCAAGATTGGAAGGGAAGGGAGGTCTTGTGACACATTATTTTGAAGCTGCGGATGAATAGTAGTAGTAGTATATATTTGATGCTAATACAAAGTTTACACAGGTCATAACAGATATTTCTTATCTATAAATACAAAATATAAAATATTCAGATAACTTGAATGGTTAAATGAACAATTACTATAGATATACATACATTTGTGTGCAAATAAAACAAACTAACTGTGAAATAGAAATATAAAACAAGTTAAAATATATATGATTAAGTGGTATTACATGTCTTGAAAACCATCACTAA
>WOGP01010301.1:0-10373 GCA_015342065.1 Leptinotarsa undecemlineata
ACCTCTACTACAGGCAAGCCCTGATGCAATTGAACCCAGGTTTGTGTTTAACAAACCCTACAAAATACAAATAAAACACAATACAGAGTCAGATGCAATAAATGCAATATGCGTTTATACAGATGGCTCAAAAACCAAAGAGGGCTCAGGATGTGGATTGTACTCCAGATCACTAAGCCTAAAGATTCAGTGAGGAGAGAGGAGAAGGTAATTTTAAGGGCAGATAGTTGTTGGTTCACAGATGGATCAAAAACACCTTCCGTCTTTGAAAGCCTACCAAGTAAGTCCCTTGCAAAGGAGGGTGCTGCAAGTAGATTCATCGGACCAGAACCTGTCATGACATCGCTTTATGATTTGCCAAACAAAGATTGAACACCTGGATGGCAAAGAGAGTAATGGACTTCTGGCAGAATAAGAAGCTGGGTTTATTTGGTCGAGTGTGAATAGGTGTGAGCCACAATAAACATTTGCGGGTTGCGGTGGAGGGTCGAATAGATCCACTCACTTTGGACCTAACCTAACCAAAACTCATGACAACCTAATGAAAGCAAATTGAACGATATGGGTTTTGAAACCGAAATAATATTCTGAGTGAAAAATTGAAATTGCGCGTTGGCGAAATAGTAGATTTGGTGCAAAAAACCCATTTACAATTTTATATTGAAAGTAATATCAAGTTCAAATTGTGAAAGACTCTTCATTATTGAGCATATGTCGTTGCTATGTCATTTGATTTGGGAGTTAATGTTGCTAGAGCAAATTTTTGTAACAGTAGGTGCAGAAATGCAGTTGAGATCTTGAAAATTTAAAGGAAGAATCATCGGTCCAAAAAGAAAGAAAACACAGATTTTCTGTTGAACAAAAAAATGTTCAGAATGATAAAACTTTATCAATTTGGACATTTTCCATATCCGAACTGAAATACTAAACCTACTTATCTTGATTTTGAGGCAATAAAAAATAAATATGGTCTTCACTGAACTGTAAGACATCAAAGACAAAATAATACACGGCAAGGTTGTGAATTTTGCTAACGACAGTGTGTTTTTTGTGCAAAAATGGCCATGCCTCGTTGATCACCCTGTATCACCCGAGTAATTGAACTTGCTGACGACTGAAATGGAAATTCTAAAAAAATGTACAGCTGTGTTACCCATTAACGAAGTACCATGATGGAAAAATTGTCGATATTGCATCATTTTCAGACGGGATATCCATTGGATGCGTCCTATTCGCTTACGAAACGAACTGCTTGTATAATTCAGTAGTTGCGACAGGTTTCTCTAAAAATAGCGTATTGTCTGCCAAGAAGAATTCGTGTACTACAGAAAACGGTAAGTCTAACACGTAAACCCCCAAAAAAGTGCTCGTGGTTCATTCCGAAAAACTTTGTAGAACGCTCACAAGAATGCGGGCCCTACTTTGATAACGACTAGTTAGGTTAGTTGTTGTTTGCCCAACAGATAACGGATTGATAACTGGCTATTTACAAATTGCCGAGGAAATACATAACATACGTATGTCTGAAGAAGTGATTCAAGAAAAAAAGTAATTGGGAAAGACATGCATGTTTGATAAAAAGCGGGGTTTTGTCTTGTGAGCTCTAGTTGAAGCCAAGTAGTAAGAGTTTGAGTTTGTGCGTGAATTTTTTTGTATATTATTTTAGTGGTTACGGTTCTGTTCGCAATTTTTGTACCAAACTTTTTGAGTAAGTGATTAGTAGTTTCGCGCGTTGAATGACTTAGACAAAAGTCTTCAAATATTAAAGGAATTCAAGACGCTTGTGTTTCTAGTGAAGTACGGTTTTGCTTCCCATTGCAGCAGAAAACTACATGAAGTGGTAATAATAAATATAATGAAATCATTTGAAAACATTGATGAAGTCCGTATGATAGAGAAATATTTTTCTTCGATATACATTAAATGCCAATTTTAGTGAGCCTTTCAACGCCTAGCTATTAATAATGATTTTTCTTGCTTAGGCGTTAAAATAACCTTTTTTTTTTATTTTGCTTTGCTCAAGCACCCGCCAAAATGAATACTTTAATAAACTAACTACGATACAAAGTTACTGTAAGCATAGTTTTGTAAAAAATATATAATTGAAGGCAGATACTTATGAAAACAACGACAAAATTCAGAATATTATCATAATTTCAACTCTAACATTGATAATCAAATGAAAACATAGAACATAAACGTTTTTATGTGAATATCGGAAAATATCAATCTAAGTTCCACTAATTGTTGAAATGTTATCTTGACTATACAGGGTGTTAATTAAGTATGTACTATAAATTTAACAGACGATTCTTCAGGTAATTTTAAGACGAAATATTCATAGCAATATTGGTCCGCAAATCCTTCGTTCTCAAGATACAGGGTGTTGAAATAAAATAAAAAAGTTACTCGTAAATATCTTAAATATGCTTATGCTTTACCTAATTTTGTTGTAATTTGGAAATGGTATTTATAACATTAAAGAGCTAATTTAGCCCGAACGTAATTCAATTTATTAAGTCCAGTGACGTCTCGAGCAGGATTTGAAAGAATATTTTTGACTTAGAAATGTACGCCACTGACTTCTGGGCAATTTTTATTATTTCTTTGGATTTAGCAATTAGAAATACAACTTTTTTGTCTCTTGAATTTTTTTCGTATCTTGCTTGCTCAGTTTTTAAGAAAAAAAAAATCGACCTAATTGCATATTTCTGGACCTCACAAGGAATAATATGGGGAATTGAATGTTTCTGTTGGAAATTATTATTTTTACAATTTTTCATTTCTAATTATGTATCATTAACAACAAATTTTAAATAACATTAACATCTAGACCAACGAATAGTACTAAATTAAGTGTTGGAAATGGCCTCCTTCGGCTTTAATACAACCGTCTAGCTGCCGCATCATTGAATTTCGCACTCTTCTGAAAATACCTGCCGTATTTTTCATTATATCACATGAATTAATTATTTTATTACGTAAATCCTCTTCACTTTGAATAGCAGTTTTGTATACCAACGCTTTAAGATGTCTCCAGAGAAAATAATCTGAAGGATTCATTTTTGGCGGGCGAGGTGGCCATGGGTGTGCCTGCTCTCCCAATCCAGCGAGTATGGTAATTTTAATCCAAAAATTCCCGTGCCACTACACTAAAGTGTGGTGGAGTACCATCGTGCATGTACCACATACGAAATCTTTCCATGACAGGAATTTCTTCTAAAAGTCCAGGTAAATCAAATTCTAAAAACCAAAATGTCTCGTGAGAGGAGAGGTGGAAAATATATCGCAGCTTCGAGGAGTTATAGTTTTCTTCTTGTGCATTCATTGTGGTATTCAACATTTTATTCAATTGAAAATGAAGGTTTTAGCCTTCCACTCTTTACAAATATATGTAGATTATGCAAATGAATATTTTGAAGGCACAATTTGAAAGAAATAGCCCTCTCCAAGTAACTACTTGCAAATAAGCATTGAATAACATCAGAGAAAAATACTTTTGAAACAACTACTCTTGTATGAACATTGATTTATGCAATCCAGTTTGTGGTGCAAATATTCTTCAGAGGTGAATGGACGTGAAGAGCGGACGTATGATGTTTTGGAAAATAACACTTGCCTCATTGCTTCTTCAGCACCAATCTAAATAACATTACAAGATGAAACACTCAATCAATTCATAAAAACTTACGAATTTGTGTCCCGAATGAGTCAAATCTACTCAAGTTGTCGATAATGAAAAGTAATGACACTCATTCGCTAATTTAGTTCAATCCCAGCCATAGGAACCTTGTTCAAACTGATAGGAGTAAATTTTTAGTGGAGATTAAATTTTGGGAAAGAACGGTTTTGGCTGACGTCTGTATTTTGGTTGTCTTCCCGGTTTTGCCGTGGTCTTCTTCGGTTACAATCTTCATACGTTTCAACTGCAACTGCGGCAGTCATCTTCAGTGGCGTGGTCAAAGAACTCAATTGAAACTTTCAGGCTAACAAAATACCAAATTATTTGCAAATCTGTTCTGTTCTGTTTAAAATATGTGCTGAAATCGGTGCTAAATTTGTCTGTTGGTAGGCTAGGTTAGGTCAAAATTGACTGGGTCTATTCGACCCTCCAGTGTAACCCGCAAGAGTTTGTTGTGGCTCACACTTATTCAAACTGGACAAAATGAACCCAGCTTCTCAAAGAAGCCGATTAGTTTGTATGATGAGTGGTCTTTCGGGCCAGATGGTGAGAGTACGGCTCTGTCAAACTCTAAAAATCTGATTCAGTTCCCAGCAGATGCTACACACACGGTTTTCCAACAATCCAAGTATCTGAATATGATGATTCAAATGATAGTGACCTGTGAGAAGGTCTGTTAGATATCGTAGTTCACCCCGACAGTAGTTCAACAACTGTTTGGTATCAAGCTTCGAAAGGAGTTAGCCAATCTTGAAAGATTCTTCTAAAGATCCGTAAATCTTCCTGCCATTCAGGTGTTCACTGTATGACCGCTAATGACAGGTTCTAATTCGATGCAGCTGCATAGATCACCCTCCTTTTCAAGGGATCCTCGTTGTCTTCCAGGCCAGTATGGCCTGAAGTCTTCCTATTGGAAAGAGTCGTTTTCAGCAATTTGCTACCAATATAGACGTTGCTTGGTAGGAGCCAAGAGTTTTCAACGCTGCTTGGCTGTCCGAGAATATTTTTATTGACTTGTGTATGTTCCCAATCACTCCGCACACAAATCAATAGCCTAAATATCCGCTTGAAATACAGTCACATAGTTTCTTAGGCTGGTTGATATCTCTGTCCAAGTCTGCGACTAAAAACACCTGCACCTGAAACTAAAGATGTTTTTGATCCTTCTGTGAACCAACAACTATCTGCTCTGAATAGTTTCTTCTCCCGGGAGAAGGTCAGTCAGTTTCTATGGCGCTATTGTTATTTCAGTTTGATTCTACTAGTAACATAAAATTATTATCATTATTATTTCTTCAAATTCATTTATACGCATTCCTACTCATGAATCATATTCCTTGAATATCTGGAAGGTTGTCTCAATGCTTTTGAAACACCCATTCATATCAACACAAATCAATATATATTCCACCAACCTTCACATATCTCATTCCACTACATTCTCTTTTGAGGAGCAGAGGTGCATCTCTATTCCGACTTATAAAAATGATGAAGAAGAATTTCTCCAGCTGTACGTCGGTTGTTTGTGTTGTTCGGCGATTCTCTCATGAATTATCAGGAGACATCCTCGACAAGAATGACATACGATGCTAGGCACACAACAAACTTTGACGTGCAGGTGATTAATATCCCTTAAGAAGCTTTTAATTAATCCGCACACTCTCGCACTGCTACAGAGTTGAGGGGTGGGAGGTGATAGTTTTGAAGGAGACAGTTCGGAACTCATATTTCTTCCATCTTGTTATTACCGGAAATTGGATTTTCCATGTTTGCGCAGAGCATTACTGGAAGAGAGAATTGCCAGAACTTGTGAGAATTCCATTGTGAAATGAAACGTTTTTTTATAAGACAAAACACAATCACTACAAGAAAATCTTTAAGGCGTTCTCAGATCGGTTGATGTGCGAAAGTAGCTGTTCACATTGGATTTGAACCGTTGGAGATCGAGTCCACTTGAAAAAACTTCCTCAGGAAGTTTATTTCACATAAATCAGTTCTCCACATGGAAAAGTTCCAAAACAGTGAAGTTCGAGGTGTACTGAGTTGAATCTCAAAACGATGAGCAGCCACAGTCTGTCTCGTATTTCTGATATGTACCGCTCTTAGTGGAATCAAATTTGCCAAGTTACTTGAACACCTCTCGTGAAAGTATATGCAGAAGAGGGACAAATCTCCAACCTTTCTTCGATATTCCAAGCTATCAAGGTTGCACGTGATGATCGCGTCTTCAATCAGGCGGATGGTTTTTGTGTGGATGTAATCCAGTATCTACAGGGTATGTTTGGGTGCAGAGCTCCATATATGAGAACGATACTCAAAAGGTCTGACCTGAGCTCTATGAAGCATCAAAAGTTGCTGAGGCGTAGATAGTTTCCTGATTCGAGGCAGTATTCCAAGCTTTTGGGAAGCAGCCTTTGCAATTCCATCGACGTGATTGTGCCAAAACATATTTTAACCCCCAACAAACTTATCGAAGCAGAAAGTGAAATTGTCTCACCTGAAATCATTATATCCAGTTCGGAGACATTTATCTTCTTGGAGAAAACCAATTCCTAGGTTTTTGTGGCATTGAATTGAACCAGGTTACTTCCATCCCAATTTGAAATCACTTCTAGATCCCCATTAGGATTTGCAACCTTCTGCTGCCGGTGAAGATGGAATGACGGGACAAGTATGCTGTCGTCAGCAAAGCAATATATTGGATTCTTTACGATTCTTCTACACGAAATATTAACTGAAATAAAGCAACAAAACGAAAATATAGTTAGACAGAATAATACAATCAAAAAAGACATTGATATTTTGAATCATAAACTAACTACATTACAAACTGAACTAGCTCAATCGAAAAAAATGAATGAGGAGTTATTGAAAAGGAATGACTGGATGAAGAAGAAAACCAACAGTCTAGAAAAACAATCTACGAAATATAACCTATTCATAACCAGGTTAGCCGGCGAAGAAAAAATACCAAAGAAGATATCTATACCTGTATTGAAGGGGTTATATTTTTAGGAGTGATTAATTTTTGGGAAAGAAAGTTTTTGGCTTTCTACTACTCAAGATGGAGTAGTAGAAAGCCAAAAACTTTCTTTCCCAAAAATACTTGTTTGTTCTTTAGACCTACTTCTCTTCATTATTGAAGTGTTTCGTTGACAGTTAAAAGAAACTTCGATGAGAAACAGGCGAGCTATCCATCTACGAAAACCTTCCACCCCTATCTTCCAGCAAAAAAGACATTATGAATGATTATATGTTAACCCGAAAATGCCGGTCTAAAAACTTGACAGCTTTTCCCGACAGCCATTAACATACTTTTTAACCCTGTTAACAGACTATACTCACCCGAAAGAAGGCGGCAGTCGAACCACCTCTTAGCGCTCCATATTTAATTTTTGTTTGTTTTGCCAAGTCTTCGGCCGTTTCTATGGGCGAATCCATTCTTTCCACGGTGAGAAACGCTGCCAAGTTGGCCGTATATGACGATATCATTATCAGCGTGAAAAACCACCACATTCCTGCCACCATTCTGGTTGAAACCGCCCTGGAAATGATTAAGTATTATTTTCTCAGCTGGGATGTATATCTGGGAGGGTTTCGATAGTTTTTCACGGAAAGATTGTTCCAGTGTACGTGCTTGGATTGGCTCTCAAGAAGATTTACTGTAAAGTAGTGTTTAAGTTTCATTTACCGATTTTTCAGATTTAGGGAATTATGTGACTGCAAGTTTCATTCAAGTATTATTCAATTTCCGACTCGAAATAGCGAATGAAGGAAAAAGATTTGCTGTCTTGTTAGACTCAAATTTAAGAAATGAAAAACACATAAACAAACTGATCCAACGAATATATTCTTATATAAAAATAATACATGGAAACAGATATTTCTTCCCACTTCAATAAAAATTAGTTTATGTGAGACCTTGGTTCTTTCCCCATTCAATTATTCAGATATCTTATATTACCCGAATCTAACCACAAATTATAAACACAAAATCCGTACATACGTTCGAGCAACGTACGCGTGCTCCATCCATTTTACACTCCCTCTGAGAGGACTATTCGCAGTGCGGTAAATAAATTTGAGTCCACTGGTTCAGTAAATGATCAACCAACACCCGGACATCGACGAATTGCAAGATCTGCGGAAAGCATCGCCGCTGTCTATGATAGTGTTCAGAAGAATCCGGGGCAGTGGATTTCGCTTTGCTCATTAAAATTAGGCGTTGCGTAGACCATAATTTGATGAGTCGAAAATATGTCAATGAGAGCTGTCAAATTGACTAATTTTTGTTGTGCTAATTTCGAAGTGTAGCATCTATCTTTGGAAATGGAAGAAGTTATAGAAATGATTTTCAATATAACGAAAGTTCGTAAAAAGCTAAGAGAAGCAGATCTGGCTATAATATCAACTATCAAAGAATACTACAACATTAGTAGTACTGAACTAGTGAAAGCATATAAATTCTATGCAAAAAAAATGGACTTCAATTTGAGAAACAAAAAATCTCTACTACATCGTCTTATCGACTCCGACTCTGACATCAGCGATCTGGACAACGACGAGCTCAACAAATCAAACAGATAAAATCCGGTTCGTCCCATACCAAATGGACCACTAAGCCAAAATCAAATAAAACCACACCCGCCTTATCACAAAAGCCGAGCGTGGCACTGGAAAACCCAACTCAAAAGCCCACTTAGAAAAAAAAAGCCGAGCGTGGCACTGGAAAACCCAACTCAAAAGCCCACTTAGAAAACTGAGTCGGTAAACACAGAGGAAACAGAAGTCCCGGCACTTGACTCAATGGAACTAGGTGACGAAGAAGAACTAGAAAAGGACACCCCGAAAAATAACCAGGCAGAAACATGTAAAAAAGCGGATAGGCCCCCACCTATAACCATCCGCGCAAAAGAGAAGTGTAAAGCTTCCAACACGATCGCCGCTGCGCAAAACATCTCCTTATTGCGGGCGGTGAACACAACAAATGGAATCAAAGTCTGCCTACACCTATGAGTACCACACCTATACAATTAGAAGCGGAAAACCACTCAGAGTAGTTTTTCGCGGGGTCCTGGAATCCATAGGCTGTGACGACGTCAAGACTGAACTCCAGGGCTGAGGATTTGATATCCATTCCGTAGCCCACCTGAGTAAAGCTAACAAGGCACCGATACCATTTGTGATTGTTTTGGTACCAAGGAGCCAAAACAACATTTATGAGATTACCGAAATTCAAAACGTGCGTGTGAGCGCCGAACCACAGAACCCGAGAAACCGAGCAGGTCAATGTTACAGATGCCAAAAGTTCGGTCACACGCAACGCAACTGTAAAGCAGTTCCAGCTTGCGTCAGATGTGCCGGGCGGCACATGACCAAGGAATGCAAAAGTCCTAAAAACTCGCCCTTGCGATGCTTTAACTGCAAGGGAGAACACCCAGCGAGCTTCTATGGGTGCCCAGAACGCCCTGAAAATAAAAAAGGGGCTGAGACAGGCCGAACGAAAACAGACAGACCACAAACCCAAGGCCTGTCGAAAGAAACTCAATCAGGAGCGACATCTCGTACGCGAAGGCCGTCTCAGCATCATAGAATGCCAGCAGCTTTCCCGAAGGTCTTCCAACGGCCTTAGAGCAGCTGCAATCGCTTCTAGTGAAGTTTCTGGTACTGCAATCCATGCTTGCCAGAAAATAAAACGAGAAACAGTACCTAAACAGCCGCAAAGCCTACAGAAGTATGCTGCGACTTCTGTACACAGGGACAAGAGCCAAAAGAAGTCGTCAGAGGACCATGCAATCCCCTGCCGCCATAAGAACAAACAGCAGAAAAACTCTAACAGCCGAAAGGATAAGGGTCCCCAGGCCCAAAAATTCTGACTGAAACAAGATAACAAACAAAGACCATAATTTGGCGAATTTTCCGTCGTGACTTGAGCCTGCACCCGTACAAAATTCAAATGCCCCTGGAGTTGAAGGTAAACGACCATAGACAAAACGTTGGTAACTGACTCTAATTTTCATCGAAAAATCATCTTCAGCGATGAGGTCCATTTCTGAATGGATGCATCCCGATAAAGTCACTGTTTGGTGTGGATTTCATGTTGGCGACGTCATCGGTCTAGATTTCTTTGAGAACGACGTTGCCCAGGCCATCACTATTAACTGCGAGCACTATAGACCGATGATTACCAACTTCTTCTGGACTAAATTGGATGATTTGGACACCAACGACATGTGGTTTTAACAGGACGGCGCTACATGTCACATTGGATATTCTGCACGAGCAAATTGAGGACATTGTCTTCAAATGGCGTTGTGAGCTCGCAAAACTGCGGGTGGTGGGCAAAAGAAAAACCCACATTTCGTAATCGAATGTTGAGATCAATATATTCGTTTAAGACGAATGTATGGTGTGGCATATTAACCGATCAAATTATAGAACCATACTTTTTTAGACATAATTTAAATTCTGCGGACTACCTACACTTTATGAATACCGAACTATCTGAAGTTTTGGATAATATGCCCCTTCAAGTAAGAAATGTTGTGTAGTATCAGTGTGATGGTGCACCTATTCATACTACAAGGGTGGTTGAAGAGCGTCTTTTGGAAATATTTAGGGGCAAAGTAATCAGTCGCAATATGGAACACTTTTGGCCGCCTAGATCTCCTGATATAACCCCACTAGATTT
>WOGP01010302.1:0-10373 GCA_015342065.1 Leptinotarsa undecemlineata
CTCCAATCGAACACATTTTTCTATGCGCCTTCTATCATTTCCTCCAACTCTTCTCAGTTCTCTAGGTGTGATTTCTCTACACGCTTGTATAATTCTTACACAAAGATCTTCCTTATTTGTTGGCCTATCCTTATAAACTTCATTTTTCAAGTTTCACCAACAATAAAAATCCAGTGGAGTTAAATCTGGGGATCGTGGTGGACATACTACGAGAGGGCTATTGGATCCTATCCATTTCATAGGTAGATTCCTATTCAACCAAACCCTTGTTATGCCACTATTGTGAACTCGTGAATCATCTAACTGAAAAACCATGCTGTGTCTTACATCCAAAAGTAGTTCTTCCAACACATCGGAAAAAATGCATTTTCGAGAAAATCAACGAATAGTGGTCCGTTTAAATTTCGATCGAAAAAAAAAATGGCTTGATAATATTTTCGTTCAGGATACCACACCACATATTCACTTTCTGAGATATTTGGTCTCTACAATTCACCACCCAATTTGGATTTTTTTCAGCCCAAAACCTCATTTTCTGAGAAGATACAACATAATTTGGGGTGCTCAGCACTGTATAAGATATACTTTGAAAAATTCCTGTCATTGAGATAATTTCCCTTCATCCATAAACAATACTCCATATGGCGGATTTCATCTCCTTCGTGCAAAGTATGTAAAAATTTGGATTTGAACGCATGCATTTTATGCCCTCATATTTTACTGCGGCTCATATTGAGTTGAAGCGATAAGTTTCTCAAACTAATTCTAGGATCAGGATAACATCAATATGATGTTTTACAATGTTTTTGTCCTTTGTTATTTGGCCGGTGCTCACGAATAGATTATATATTTTATGTACAGTTCCAGGGTGTACAGCTACCTCTAGCAGGTGTCTTTTATTGAATTCAGCAACCGATTCACGATAAGACCTCATCCCTTCAACAACAATTAAAACAATTTCAATTTTTGCTTGAAGTGTCAGACGTGTCATGTTGAACTTTGTCAATCAAAATGAGCTGATATCAGTTGAAATGGGAACTTCAGAAATAATAAAATATGAACAGGAACTCACGAACAGAAAACAACTGGAACACAGGAACAATATCCAACAAATATACAGGAACAATAAACACAATGGGAACAAAAACACTGCAGAACGACAGAAACAACGATGATTCAAAGAACAACAATACTAGAAACAATAAATGAAATGAAAACTGGTCTGGGGGTTCATACAACAAGATCTTTCAACAATATTGTCAGGCTGACAGTAAATATCAATGAGCAACTGTTTTCCATGGTGATTTCAGAGCACCACACGATTCAATGAAACTGATGTAATTCAATCCCTTCAAATGATTTCAGACAACAATTCAGCAAGTAGGTAAAATAATTTGAATTCTACCTGTTCACCAAGTGCGATTTTTTCTTTAAAAATTAACAGTTGTTTCGGTGTTGCAATGAGTATGAAGATTAATTTTGTTTCGGATGGAAAAATATTTCCTCAATATTTTGATAAAGGACCCCGCACATTTCTTATGAGAAATAGCTTGCCTAGAATTTTGACAAAATTTTTATATGTTGTAGTTCTTGATGTGCTGATTGAAAGTGTCCACAGCCAAAGCTCAGAATTGTACAGTTTTCAAGATGTGAACCTTTGTACAGTTTTCAAGATGTGAACCTTTGTATATAGATTTTTTCCATTTTTTGCAGTTTTTGCACAACAATCGAGAGTTTTCACTTCTGGTTGGAATAGAATTTGGATATTCAGCAACCAGAATTAGTTTTACGAATAATCTGCTTCAGTTATAATAGATGCCGTCGTCGATAATTTTTCATACACTGCTTCACACTATCTCGATAATTTGAGAATGTGGTGCTGTGCCATGTTTCTCAGATAGGCTCAAAATGGATCATTGCATCTCACAGCATCTGTATCTTTCATACCTGAGAGTACTCTCCAGATAGAATTAAGGGGTTCAGGTATTGGAAGCGAACTATTTTGCGCCGTAATATGTTTTACCTAAAAAAGGGGTGTTCCATCGCGAGTGGCGGATAGTGTATATAACTTTGACCAACCCCTTTCAGGTGATAGGTGCATTTTTAGCATTTCCATCAGTCCTGAGAGTTTCATCGTTCTACCTCGAATATTACGGAAGATACGGGAGTGTTTCCATAAGTGAGATACACTGTATATTGTTCCCAGGAAAATAGCTGTTACGTGCTTCATGTACATGCAACTTTGTGTTTTGAAATTGAAATGCTATCTTGGTTTAAAATTGTGTGGCAATTTTTGATAACTTCAATTAATAGTACTCATGGTATCATACTCCATTATATTTTAATCAATTCCACTCCAATAAAAGGTATATAAATTCAGTTTCATATTGTACATATAGTTCACGGCTACCTTGGGTTGACAAAATGTTCACAAAATATTTTTTGGTTGGTGCATTACTTCTAATATTTGGGGCAAGTCCATATCTTTGTGATAACTTTCGGGACTGTCCTAAAGAAGAAGATGCGTAAGTAATAATTGATTGTTCCCAAAAGTTATTTTTTATTATATTTTATGAGTTTTTCAAAGGCACATTACATATTTTTCGATGAACATGAAAAAACTGCTTTCGATGCTACCAGATTGCAAGCTCTGCTCGATGTTACTTTTGATCTATTCTGTACAAAAATTATCACAATATCATCCCAACGAAAATGGATTTGTTCAGATTGTTTTCCTCAAATTGAACATCAACATCAAGCAACTACACAAGGGAATATGAAATTCGATTCATAAAAATAGCTTTCAGTCCCAAACCATCATAACAACCGAGTAAAAGTGTTTCCGTCTATGACAAATGTTTCTAAACATTGAATGAATTGAGTAAATTGTCATTCAAGTTGTTGATTTATATCCATGAGGGAAAGAAATTGATTACCTGAATGATCTGTTTTAGTTTCTATATGAATTGAAGACAACAAAATCCAGCTTGGTTGGCCGTGGTCTAATGGAACCTGAAGTACCAAACATTCTGTCTGGTACTGTGGCATACATCATCGGTAGTATGTGCGTTGACTGCGAGTATGAGGATTATATTTCGAAGTCAAAGCAAGTATCAGAAATCGTTGCTGAGACTTCAGCTGCAGTAGCAAACGAAACGTTTAGTACTTCATGTTATATTTGACCATGGGCTACCAGCCCATGTTTTAATCGTGACTTCGGTCGTGGAAGCCTATGCTCTAATATTTTTCAGAAAGTTTGATATACTCATTTGAAAAGTGAAAATAAATGAGTCATGTATAATGGAGTATTCGTAGAAAAAGTAGTTGTTTGGGGCCGACTTTATTTTTTCATTCTTTCAAATTTTTCCTGAAGTGATATTTGGGAAATTCTCTCCAGCAATGGAACTTCAATTATAATGTTCATTGCTAGTTCAATAGGTTCTATTTTTTATCAACGGTTACACAACGTAAATCCACAAAAATATATTTTCAGAGATCTATCATAATTCATCAGTGCATATACAGTGCAATTCTTCAATGTCCCCCACTTTTATTTTTTGAACGAGGCAACTTAAAGAGTTAATATTTGGGATAATGAAATTACTGCATGAATACTTTATTTTGAAGAGAAATTGACAGATGTAACTTTCAAGATAGCGACTGGACGTGATCTGGGAAATAAATTGAATGGATGGTTTAATGGGGGGTTTTGTGATACATCATTTTGAAGTTCCTGACGAATACTTTATAACCCTAGAATATGAGTTCAATATCTGCATTTACTTCAAAGTGGGAAATTTTAAATAATTTCCTGAATACATTGACATTCAACTACACAATATGAGGTAATAAACTTGAGGTTAGTTCAAAAGATGCTCGAAATGTTTGCCTTGAACTTCGTTACATATGAAGAGCCTATCCGATATTTCACGTCGAAAATTTTCGAACACAGTAACGTCAATATCTCTACAAATATTTATTATTCTCTGCCGTATATCCAATATTGAAGGAGGTTCAGTTTCGTACACCTTTTGCTTCAAATAGCACCATGAAAAAAAGTTCAAAGGTGTCAAATATGGTGAGCGGACTAACCACTTTGTAGGACCACGACGGCCAATCTAACGACTGGAAAAAGTAGTACCCAAATAGTTTCTCACTTGTCTGGAGTGATGTGGTGGTACTCCATCTTGTTGGAATACAATATCCATATGGAATTTATTAGGATTCGCTTCGAGGTACGCTAGAGGTCCTACAATATGTTTTCCCAATATTCCTGCTCTGCCCTGAATATTCGGTATATATTTTTTCGGAAAACGTGAGGGTTGGTGTCACTTCAATAACGGCAAATTTCTACTAGTAAAACCTTAAACTCAATGAGAATATTCTAACTGAACAATGATGTTCATTATCGTGCTGATATATTTTGTCGTTTTTATAGACAGAAAATAACTGAACAAATCTTATCGGGTTGTTGAAATTGCCATATGGTAGATAAAAAGGAATATTTCTGGAAATAATGATATTGATGTGTCTTCGGGAAATTATTCAATATTCCCCATTTCGTAGTAAGTGAATATATTGACTTTATATTATAGGGTTATGAAGTATTCGTGAGGAGCTTGGAAATGATGTGTCACAAGACCCCCTTCTTTTCAACTTTTTTTCCAGATGGCGCCCAGTCGCCATCTTGAAAGTTTCATCTGTCAATTTTACTTCGAAATAAAATATGTAAGCATTGATTTCATTATTCCAAATTTCAATTTTCTGAGTCGAGCCGTTCAAAAATAAAAGGGGGGGACGTAAAAGAAATGCACTGTATAATGAAATACATATAATGGAGGTCTGTATTAACCAATATAACTCAATCCAATAATTTTCGATATTTGTGCTTATCTCAGTGTTTGATTTATCTCAATCAGTTCATCAATAAAAATGTTACATCGATCCAACGAATCACGTCGAACATTTGTTGGAAAAATATAAATGACGGACGTGAAAGCCCCTATTTCCACACTTTCAGTTGGTTTGGCTGGTTAACTATATGCATAGTATCAAAGATCAATTTTTCCATTTTGAATCTCATTTGTATTTTGAACACCTACCAACTCCATCTCTCGCCAATACATTTCCAATATCAAAAGCTTATCTGAAATATCTAACATTTATTCTATACAGGGTAGACCAATAGAAACGAAACAAGGCCGATTTCTTATAATTGGGTATGAAAAATCACCCAGATCTGTCGAGTTTTGTTTTGAGGAGAAAATTACTCAATACATTTTTTAACATTACCTATCTTATGATGCTAGAACGGTGATTATCGAGAATTACTTTTCTAGTGTGTTCATTAGAACTTATAATTTGATACTGGCAAATAAAAATTAACGCAGTGTCATCACTTTTTGTTGAAAGTAGATGTGATTATCAGTATTTTATTCATTGATATTTCCAACATCGACAATGAAACTGACATACATTCTCAAATATAGAGTCCGTTACCATGAGACTGATTTCACAAGTTGATGATGGGGAACATTTTGTAGTTTCTGAAGTATTCCTTTATGATTCCTCAATGACTGAAATCTGAAACTGTTTCAATCGACCGTTTCTGCATCAAGAGTATTGAGGTTGCCCCTGAGATGTTGCCCAGAACCTTATACCAAATTGTAAGATATTGTGAATATGAACTGTTCTGGCATTTCTCATTCGTATTTATTCTAATGGCTCTGAAAATAATTCTACGGTGTTTTTAATTCAACAGTTCAATATGTTTCGACCAGTTTATTTTGCTATCGATAGTAAGACCTAAAGGATATATCATATTTATAGTTTCTTCAACTACGATTTCTATATATTCGATTTTCCAGTAATGATTGAAGTGAATGCTTTGAATTTTCCATTTAGTTAGAATGTCTCAGGGTGAAAGGGTGAGAAGCAACAATGAACCTTCGTGATGAAAAATGAGGTTGGAGTCATCAGCAAAAAAATGGCTCTAGGAAAGTTAATGACAATGTTATTCACATAGATGATAAATAATGTTGGAACAATTATGGATTTTTTTCCTGGCTATGACTGTTTGTGAGAAAAAGCTTCATGAAGAATCGACTCAATTCTCACACATTCTCTTGATAGAAGTATAACTTCCACTCTGTCTCTTAGGCATACCACACATATCGAACTCAAGCTTGTCAGTCATATATTTATCAATCGATCTTTTCAACTAGATTTCAGAAAATTGACAATGAAGGTATTTTCGTTGTTTCTCAGATTTTAATTCTGGTGTTCACCCATATTTCTGAACAGTTATATACTATCAAACTTTCTGAAAGTTTTTGAAATTATGTAGGTTTTTCTATCGAATCATTGACAATTCTTTTGAGATCCATATAAAATACTTTCTATTTCTTACTATTCACGGTATTTCTATGCAAAAATTCAGAATTGAATATTGCTCTTCTTACCATTTTCTTGAAAAAAACACCAATATAATTAGGAACAATCATGTCTCTGGAATTGCAAATGCCTCTTTTCAAAAGCTTGGAACACTGTTCCGTAACAGAAAACTGTAAACTCCTCAGCAAGTTTTGATGCTTTATGAAGTTCAGATCAGACCTTCTTTATAATCTTGTTCTCATGTATGGAGCTCCGCCCATAAGCACACCCTTGAGCTGCTATATTCTATCCAGAAAAGAGCTATCAACCTGATTGAAGGCACGAACATCTCTTGCAATCTAGACAGTCGCGAACATTGAAAACAGGTTGGAGATTTGTCTCTCTTCTATAGAATCTTTTACGAAAAGTGTTTGAGTGACTTGACACATTTGATTTCTCCAAGATACATCAGAAATACGCGACCGACTGTGGCTGCTCATCATTTTGAGGTTCAACTGAGTACACCTCGAACTTCACTGTTTGAGAATTCTTTCGTTTGGAGAACTGAGCTCGAGTAGAATAAACTTCCTGAGAACGTTTTTCTTCTCCAAATGGATTTAATCTCCACAGGCACCGCTCTTAGAGCGCCTTTAGGATTTTCCTGTAGTGCTTGTATGTTGTCCTTAAAAAATTCCTCTTTCAGGACAATATTCAACTACTACCGTGTTTTCATTTTTCCAACATTTGTTTTCTAGAAAAAACTTAGTCGCTGCTATAGAAAGAGAAAAGCCAGGCAGTATTTTTGGACCTGTCACACTTGATGTCGTCATTCCGGAAAATGGATTGTTTAACTCAACAATTACATGCATCATAGTGAGTAAAATGTATCATTCAATTTTTAATTCAGATTCTATAATATTTCGTTTCGAATTTCAGACAAGAGCTAGTGAAAACCTATCATATGAATTAATGAACATTTCCAAGAAAAGTTTTTGAGATGTTGAGCTTGTGATCTTAGACTCACTGGAGAATAGTATAAACACGTTTATCATCGGAACTCTAGTAACTGTCAACTCGTTTTCACATAGAGAACCCGTCTGTGAGACTATGCAGTGTATTCCAGATAGAACGAGCCATCCTAAATATTTTCGATATTATAATGATAATCTATACAGAGTTTGTATTCAATATGGTACTAGGAAGTGAGATTGAACACTTCAGCAAATGTTCGAACTGACAAACATTCTCTTGCACAAAATGGCATGGAAAAACTTCTGTTTCCTCCCGTGCATTCTGAAGAATATCAGGTGTTAGTAGCCTATAGCACTTGTAAACTACTATAGTAGTTTTTTGTGTCCTAATGAACTTTCGAATTCAAGCATCCTCATTGAAAAAGTATATGAGAGTCAAATCGGGAATCAGAATGACCAATCTCTAGAACTTCTCTTTCCAATTCATCGACACGTAAATGTTTTGTCGAGAAACTGAAATATCCTTCACTTTCTTTGGTTACAAAAAGGAAAGTCGCATAATATGGCTAGCCAAAAGCTCTGCTCGAACATTTAGTTCTTGGAGGTGTTGTCTGTCATGTCATATTGTCTGTTATGTTGTATGTTACCAGTTTCCATGCATTCATATGAGTGGTTATACAGGAACATATTGAAGTCATAATTAGCAGGTCATTTTTTTTGTTGTATCAGTTTTCTTGTCATTGGTTTCGATTATAGATACTTTTTGAAAATAAAAAGTGAAGGTGTTCTCAATCACTTCACACAAAGTCATGTGAGTTTTCCTAATAAAATGCATTACTTTTGGTAACTTCACGTATGAACTTTCAATTTTGGCGTTTGGCCAACCTTCAACAAGATATTTATCCTTTCATTTCGGGTCCAAACACACCGTTAAACCAAAATTTTTTTTTGTTTTCATACAAACAACATTTTTGCTTGGAACGTCCTTTTTGATAAAGTATGGATTAAGGTAAAAAAACAATGTTTTGTGCAAATTGGTAGCAAAATCATACAGTATCGCCATATTTTACCTTCAATGATTGAGCTAAGTGAGTTACAATAATGACGACAATTCTGTTTGCAGCCAATATACTGAGAAAATTAAAGTAATCTTTTTTGTATTTCTTTGATATTTCTTGTGTAACATGCAAAATAATTATTGAATACTTCAGAATTGATGACAGTCACAGACATATTTTCATAAGCAACATATTCGTGATGTATTTGTCGGATATTAAATGAAGAATATGTTCCAAATGGTGAAAAGATTTACAAAAGACGACATCTCTTTGGACCCTGTACTATTAATGAGCTTCGAATTCGTGATTTTGAATAGTGTTAATACTGTGAAGCTACTCTCAATCGAATAAGTCTCTTTTGGATTTATATATTCTACTATTTGACTGACACCAATTTTTTTTTGTTTATTCGGCAGTTACTTGATGGAAATTGATACTAATTTCATAAACGACACTGCGATTCGATTTCCACAAACTTTATTTAAGAAATATATTGGTTTACTGATAAATGTCACAATTTGTATTGTTTGAAATTTTCAATGTGTTTCATTATGTCATTTCCAGAGATTTCCATGTTGCTACTGGTCTTTGTTACTAATGAATGTGGATTTTGTTTGCAATAAGTTCTTGTTCCATGTAGAGTTTCTAAAAAAAAGTTTCTTCCAATTCTTCCCCCCTCAATTATTTTCACTGTCATTATTTTGAACACCTTCAACATCAACATAGAAGTATCTGATGTGGTTTTGTTTATTCTTCACCAACGAATATAACTTGGTAGCAAGAAGCACAAACATGGGAAATCATGCAATCTACTGGTTTCATAATCTAAAGGAAGCACTGCCCTCGTAAGGTGATAATAAAATATAAAAGGGTTGGCTTACTTCTCTCTCTTTCTCTCTCTTTTTTTTCTTTTTCTTACTTTTCTGTCGTCTTCTCATTCTTTGTGTCAGTAATTATTTCATTAGTTTTATATTCAGTTTGTAGTAATGGTGTTGAAACAAATCTGAAATCTCACCTTTTATTTACCTATTTCTTCAGAATTGATACTACAAATTTTTTGTAGATTTGTGGTAGATAATAATCGTATTATTATCATTATTATCATTATAAATGGTCCTCCAAACGTGCATTCGACTATACCGAACTGATGAACTGATTTATTACATATTTGCGAGTTTAAGCAATATCATTTTCAGTGAGTTTCGTTTGATCTAAATTGGATACAAATCATCGAGTCCAGTGAAGGCTCATGACACAATTCAGTCAACATTATTGACCATAAAACTATGTCATTGACATTTCTTGTAACATTCAATGTTTTGATGGGTGAAACATTTTTTAGTTTTTATTGTGGCTTGTTTTGTTTTCCAGAAAAAATAAAAACTACTTCATTGCATACCCCTCGATACCACACTGATTTTGTTATTTATATGTAAACTATTAGGAAATTAAGTGTATCTACAATAACTGTTGCATCTAACGACCTGTTCGCAATATTAATACAGACATTTTTCAGAATAGTTTAAAACATTGTATGTTGTAAACAATCAAGTTTTCGACCTATGAATATTACTGGAGATTTTTTCCAACACATCAAGAGGAAGATCAGTTTGATCTTACTCTTGAAGATGATCACTTGATGATCGAAACACATGTCGAGGTGTTTAAATAATGGAAAAAACTCCAGTAATATTCATTACTATACCAAAGGTTCCAAACAGTGCATCACAAGTTTTCGACCTATGTTGACAAAAAATTAGCCCCTGAAAATTTGTCTTTTACTTTTAGTAAACATAATGTATACCGGGTGTCCCAGAGCTTTTAGGCCAGCAGATATCTCAGTTACCTGCAGAACAAAAATTAAAACAAAAATAGGTATCATAGGAGAACACAAGCACTTTCATGCAGCATAGCAAAATCCACTCCCTGGTAAACAACCCCCAAGAAACCACCCCTAACTTTTGTTTTTCAA
>WOGP01010303.1:0-10372 GCA_015342065.1 Leptinotarsa undecemlineata
AAAATCAAAGTTGCTACTGCTTTCTAATAGAAGCGGCAACACCGCATTATCGAAAATATTTTAGTTGGCTAGAGAATGTCCGAATATGCCCTCCATTAAATTTTCAAAGTGATCCGTTGTCTGGTTCATCAGAAACATCTAATGTGCTATCCACCGTGAATCAGCCTGTATACTGGAGACTGGACTAAATTGGTTCCCCTTTTTCTGTTGGCATACAGAAGCTCTCAACATGATGCGACAGGTTACACACCATCCATGTTGTTAACTGGTCGAGAACTGAAGCTTCCAGAGATGTATTGTGTGGTATCCCATCCGATGATTCGCGAGAGGTATCTATTTCAGAGTATGTGAATAACCAGAAGGAGAGACTGGAAATTGTACACAAATTTGCCAGATGCTAATTACAGCTTTACAGCCACAGGATGAAGACAACATTTGACAAAGGTCTCGGCCAGTGAGCTTCAAGTAGGACGATGAATGTATTATATCAGTTTGGACTTCCATTGTCTAATATAATATAAATAGATTTGAAATCCCTAATGGAATAAAAAGATTAACCGAAAATAATAATTTTACTAAACACAAAAAAACCTAAATTACAAGGAATTAACATACAAGTTACGACCAAAAAATGAAAATTGAAATATTAATAAAAGTTGAAAATTAAAAATATTATTAACAGAAAAGAAAAATAAAAATTAAAAGATTTCAAACCAAGTTACATCACGACGTTTCGATTGTTAGTATCCACAATCGTAGTCGGGTGATAACTGGACTTATTCCTCCGAGATCTGACTATTTATGGATCATTCGGGTGCTTTCACCTTTCATCTATCCCCTCTTTCCCTTTCCGCTTCATTGGTTTTAGCGGGAGATGACCATTTGGCGGGAGTTGGTCGTTTTTTGCTTAATAAGAGGTTTCCATATTTTACGTATCTCTACGCTAGCTTGACTAAATGTGTTGTTGGACAGCATTTAGTCAAGCTAGCGTAGAGCATGTGGATGTGACCGTCAATTATTCGGATCGTAACGTATGAATCTGTTGCACATTATAAATCCAATCGATCTTTCAACGTATTGATGCCATTCAACGTATCGATAGATAGGGCTATATCTCAAAAAGGAAAGGTTTCAAATCTGCTTCGATCAACTTATGAAATTCATTCGGATATTCAGTACTATACAAATAATTATGACATAGTGCCCCATCAAATTCATATTTCTCACACCGCTTTGAAAGTTCGCGCACCTCTTCAGCATACCGCCCTTAATATAGCAGATTCCAAATCAACTGATTCAGGCCAATATCCGGCTGCATAATGCATCCACATACTTGTAGCACAGCTTACTTGTAGGTAGAGAAATATATACAAATTGCATTCGTTAATTTGCAAGTTACATTGCAAGTTGAGTTGAAATATCGAATTTTACCAACGAGCGAGTCTCAGCACCGAAATAATACTATGAATTGTGACCCTTATATGTTAAAATGAATTTGGCTTTGGTTAAATTCTCTTCGTCAATAATATCTTTTGTGAATTACTCTGTGACGATGATGATGACATCGTTCACAGCTTGGATTGATAGAAACTTGTTGCTGTCACTCTGGAACTCAACAACTACTTCAGGTTATCTGAACTGAATGTGGAAGCATGAATTTCCGAGCATCGTATGACGTCATGCAAGGTCAAGGTCGAGTGATAGTAGGTTCAGGATGGTTATTAGCATTCTACTACAACGGACAGCATCTCCAAGGAGAGACCACCTCCAGTAGGGTTAATCAACCTCAAGTATGACTCCAATAAACCAACGAACAGGACCTCCAAGTTGCAGAGTGGTCAGTGAACTATGACAAGACTTATCGAGACAACATCGGAAATAGCAGCAAAAAAGAAAACATTCACTTGTCCTCCCCAGATCCCGGAATTTTACTCGGAATTCAACGAACCAAGAGTAATCTCCAGAGAGAAGATACTCACATAAATTGAAGAAACTCCTCGAATATGCTATCAGACAATTAATAGTTAGCGCATAATCGTCGGAAGAAAACAAATCATAACATCACTATCTTTCCTAAACAAGAGTCGTACAGAAGAAAACGATGTGATTCGGACGACAGGCGTTTAAATTTACTCTACTCCTTTCATCAATATCAGAATAAAGTTATTACATAACACAAAACATAAGTAATCCTTTCGATACCAAAGTGAACAGTCTTCAAGAAAAGTTTTTCTCAAAAAAAACCCTGTGAGTCACAAGAGGTCGTAACATTATGTCCGGTTTCGCCACATTCACCGTCTTAGGGAAAATTCATGTCTTTGTTTCCGTAGTATTAACTTTTTCTTGGTTTCTGTCACCCCAAACATAATCTCAGATCAACTTTAGAACATTATATATAAAAAAAATTAAATCTCTTACCCTACCAGCGAGCATGACAGATATGTCTGCAATTTTGAACGACATTCCAGTGCATAGGTGAAACAAACCATACTGAGAACTGAGGAAATATATATCACCATAGTTATTGCCCTGAAATTGAAAAATAACATCATGATACTCTTGAAAATTGAAAAAACATTGAAGGTGAAACATTAAAGAGTGACCGATACTTACATTGTTCATTAAGGCAGGCGAGTGCCCTGCTGGGTTTTTTTGTGATCTCAGCATGGCATTCGAGTGTGTCAATCGTAATCAGTTAACATCGAAATTGTATAATTATGGATTACGAGGTGTAACATTAGAATGGATTTCCTCTTTTTTGAAACACCGTCATCAGTACGTTTGTATTCCAAATATCCAATCTGAAAGGGTTGGTTTCGTCAATTCAAAGAGTAAAGCCATTAATATGGGTGTACCACAAGGATCTGACAATGCTCCTACAATTATGGGTCATAATTTACCCAAAAATATAAAAGAAGCCAAATATTAAAAAAAATCAGTAGCTCCCTCAAACAATTCCTGACTGAAAAATGTTTCTACTCGTTGGAAGAATATTTCAATGGCTATTTATATCATAAGTATGTAAGTGTATGTGTGTATATGTAATTTTATGTTGACTTTTATATATATTTATTCTTAAATGACTGTATTCTGTTTTAGTGCTTTTGCATTATATACTGACCATTCCTATACATTTTACATGTCTTGTGGGAAAATAAATATTACTATTATTATTATAAAGTCAAAAATATAATAAATAGAAAAATAATACATTAATTTTGTAGGGATTTCAAGAGTTTTCAAATAATAGAGATCCCACCTCCTTAGCAATCTTTCTCACAGCATAGCATCTGAATGATGGTTTTTTCAATAGCTGGTCTAATGGATAATGTTGGTTTAGACACAGTATAGTAGGGGAAACAGAAGAATACACAGGCGTAATCAACAAAATATGTGATAGAACAAAAACTTTAAGTAGCACCCTTTTTTCTACCGATAAAAAAGACAAAACAGTTAATGTTTGGGTTTAATCTTCAATCAAAAATAACTCTTTTTTAAATTATATCTTACATTCAATATATCAAAGAGAGTTAGCCGGACAAATGTGAGTTGTCGACAATTTATTTGATTTTCAGACTGTTAATATTGTTTACATGTTGTTTATGGAAAAGTTTCAGTTTCAATAATGTTTTTTGTTTTTACATAATAATTAATGAAGGTGCTAATGAATGAGGGCTTTTACTATTACTGAATTTTAAACATACAAGCAATTCATTTTTAAAAGGTTAGGTTAGGTTGCTTGGAGTATTAGCCTTGCTGTTCCGTTTTCATAACCTTGTGTCAGTTTGTGGATTTATATCGGATAATCAAATTGATAACAAATGTGCATTCATCAGCCCAATTGTAGAATTGTGTTGAAACTCACCAAATAATTCCCTTCAAAATTATTCATATTCTTGAGGTACTTTGTCTGGTAACTTGTCAGAACCAATCCTTGTTTCAATTTTGAATTTATTTTCTTGGCAAATTTGTGTTTCTTCGGACCGGACTTTATTCTATAAGAGGCAGGTCCTTCTGACCAATTGAGCAAACATCTTGGGCACCTTTGATTTCCTTTAACTACACTTGTTGGTAGGAAAGTGTTTCTTCTCAGCTCTATTAGTCTTCTCTTTATGCTAATCAATCCATATAAATACAGGGTTTAGTACTTAATCTTAGGAGAGAAATGCAAATTTCATAAAGGACTATCACAAATAATAAATTTATATTTCAATGAACTTACAAGATACTTACGAAAATGCCGATTGCAGTAAGGGTACTTTAAGCTCTTCAGATGTTGAAAGATTATGTAAATACTGTATGGAATTTTGAGATAATTTCATCTCATCTTCAGGAGAAATACTCATCTTATACGTTTTTCTCAGGCGATCGGAGCTAAACCAAGGAATATGAAATAAAAAAGCTTTAATATACTAAAATTATATACTGCTAAGATCTTTAACTTTTTAATAATAATGAATTCAAATCTAATACCCGACGATATTTTCCACTGTCACCAGACCAATAGTTATTTGAAAAAAGTGAGGTTGAATTGAAACCATTCTTCTTCTTATCTTTCATTGTTTATGATACTATGATCAGTATGAACCCTCAAAGTAATGAAATAAATTAGATTACATTCTGTCCTTGTTTCTAAAGCCAAATTACTTTATTTATATTTACAACAGTCCTCCAACTAACAGAAATAGATAATACCGGTATTTTGTCGTTTTTGGAAGTTATTTCGGTGATTTGAGTGCTTATTGGCCGATATCATTAATTTGTAGTGGAAAAAGTAATTTTGGAAATGTTGAAAACCTGCGTTTTTTGTGGGTGTTCGCAATCCTCGCATGTTGATCTAACATTTCACAGATAAACAACAAATGAAGCATGAGCGTAACTCAGAATTTTCGATCGAATCAATAGTTGATAGTCATTAGAATTTTCTTAACATATTTTCCGCACGCCCCTGAATCCAGTTCAGAGGATTATGTAAATAATTCCTTCAGTCACCTTGTCCACATTTTACTGTGAGAGAGATGGATATCCTGGTTGTCTACAAATCTCTTGTGTTAATATACGGAGGCATCTCTACTTATTTTTTGTTACTCTGAGTATGATCCTTGAACCTAGCCCATTCTCCAGTGATTGTCCTTTTTTTGTTTGTTGGTTACATTTTATATGTTACATAAGAAAAAAAATAATGAATTATTTCCAATAGATACAGCGATAAAAAAAACAATATTTTCACAAAAACTTCAACACATTATCCCTATGGTGGAATTTTCTGGACGGAGAACTATATAATTTATGAATACTAGCTGCGGAAATAAGTGAAACGTAATGATTTCTAACGTTATTTTCAATATTTTAAAATTTTCTGATTATTGTGTGCTCAATAATGACTGACGTCTGAGAACATAAGACCCTGTTTTAGTTTTGTGATTGCTGTTTCTAGACCCGTTTATCTTGAAACGGATTTTCTTATCAGTCAGTGGGCTATGCTCGAAGACTGGCAGTAACCGTTTAAAGTTAATTTCTTTAGATTTAATTAGAATTCTTGGTGGATAATCATGGTTAGTATAAACATTTTGATGTTGGAACTCAGAATTCTTTATGTAAACGGCTTTCGTGTTGCGTTTTATGGAAGCTCCCAGCTTGGGCATTCGTCTTGTCGGTGAGACTAAACCCATTTCATTATTATTTACGTGTTGTTATTACAATTATTGATTCATTTTCTTAAACGGTGGTGAGCAGAGAGGTCCTAGTTGAGACGAGACTTTCCGCTTCCGAAGACGAGGGGAACAGATGTATCATGTATTCAAAAAACACTTAATTGTGAGATTTCCACAGAACAGCTTTATAAAAATGCAACACGTGTTTTGCTATACAATAGCTTCTTCATGTGTGTCTTCACCCAATCATATATCATGATTGTTCTCATCGATGAGGTAGCGAGGAGTGGCTTTTATTCACGTTTTCTCGTTTTGTTGTTTAACGCCCGAAGTCCGTGCATTGTAATAGTATATATGTATTTTCTATATATTATATTTTCGTCCGTCATGATATGATCAATATCGTACTCGTACACGTATACTGAAATAGTATGAGGTGAGACAGCCTGATTGACAAATTATTCTATGAAACGTAACCCTCAATATAAATGACAGGCAAAGCAAGTACAAGTAGTCAAAATCCTGGTCTTCAGCGACGAAGAGAAGCAAAGACCGTAACAAAAAAGAGAAGAAGAAGTCGTCAAAAGTCAGGTTATGTTTCTAGATTTTGACTTTGACGTTTGGGATTCAAATTTTCCAAATAATTAAATTTGTTGACATGGAGTGTATTTGATATTTCAGGAGTCTTTATTCTAGAAATCACATTATAATTGATAAAATGAATCCAATATATTTAGCAGTGCTTGTATTATTCCATTTAACATTTGTATTAACCTACAAAGATAGTTTTACTGAGGAACTGCTTTTGAAACCTCTCTACAGTGAACAAGTATATGCACATTTCCAGTTCTCTAACAAGTGGGACGTTGATTTGGAAACAGAAACATGTATGTTGAAGACCTCTGAAGATGTTTATCCCCTGAAATATTCTCATTTGATCTATTTTCAGTCAACCATAGTCGATTATTCCCAAGATCCTTAGGAGAGATAATCGAACGATTTAACGTACAAGAACTTCACGTGAGCCTTACCGGAGGCCTGTGGAGATATGAAAACTGGGGTTATCCTGTTACAGATGCAGCACCCGGCGCAGAAGTATGGGCTTGGTTCCATACAAGCACAAAAGATGTCAACAAAAACTGGAAACTTTTATCAAATTCTCTTTCCGGTTTGCTCTGTGCGTCCCTAAATTTCATTGACACATCAAATAGCATCAGCCCAGAGTATTCCTTTAGGCCCAGAGGTGTCACTGATTCACCCAGTGTCAACAACACGTTCCTAAGGTTAGTGAATATGAGAAATGAAGAATACGTTACTTGTTCTGTAATTTTTCTATAATAATAATGGAAATTGGTCTTTATTTTTATCTTGGCGGAGTTTACCTTACGCTAGTCTACCATTCTAACACTAACTTGTGCAGTGCGACCGTTACCATGTAGCCTTTTATAATGTCTACCGCAGTAGTAGACGAAACATCAGACACAAAAACCTGCAGAAAACGGCCAAAAAAACCCCAAAAAAGCTATCACACACTTTTTTCATAGTTTTTTTTGGTTAACCATACAAATTGAATTTTTTCTAGGTATGCTAGTTTGCCTCGCGAAATCGTCTGCACAGAAAACCTCACCCCCTGGAAGAAACTCTTACCGTGTGACTCCAAATCCGGGATTGCCTCTTTGTTGAATTCTGGATACATACACAATACTCGATACCACTCCATCGGGTTGCACTTGAGGAGAGTTTGCAGGGATGAGTCTTGCCAAACCTTGTCATTGGACTTGCAGCAGACGGTATCGTTGGTGTACGATTACGGTATTTTAGGCACTAAAGACTGGTCACTTTCCAAGCTATTTGGACAAGGAGTGAACGGAAACTGTGTGTTGGCAGACAGAAGCGAAGTTTACGTGGACATGACGAGTGCGGAGGCTCAAAGTTTTGAATTGGAACCACAACCGCATGAAGTGATTAAATCTATGAGGGGAGGTTATGAATCTACATTCGGCAAGTATGTCATTCCCAATAAGTTCTTCAACTTGTACGCGAAATACCCGGAAAAAGACGTTATATCCCTAAATTCCCCACCTGCTTTGCACGCCAGCCAGTATCTGACGGGATACGGTCAGGAAAGGGGAGGTATCGTAGTGAAGGTTTTCAACAATCACTGGAATAACTTGGACATTGTGCTTCTGCAGAACATTCCATGGTACGTGCCTGTTTACTTGCACACCCTCAAGGTAGAATCCAACGGGAGAATTATCGAGCCTGTTGCGCTTAGGTACGTCCCTGGCCGGCAGAGGGAACGGCCCTACTACCTAGAGGTCTTAATCAAACTACCCCCGCGCTCCGTGACATCCGTCTCCATAGACTTTGACTACGTGTTCCTCAAGTGGCAGGAATACCCTCCGGACGCAAATCACGGGTTTTATATCGGGTCTGCGGTGATTTCTAGCATACTACCCCTTGCTCGTAACTACACGGGACTCCCCCAGGAAGGTTCTAAGATCTCTGATAGTTTTAATGCATCGCGTAGCGGATACTTTGTGCAAATTCGAACCGAAAATATGGTTGTGACTTTGCCTACTCCTGACTTCAGCATGCCGTACAACGTTATTTGCTTGGCTTGCACAGTGGTAGCGCTTGCATTCGGGCCTCTGCACAATATCACAACGAGGCGGCTGGTGCTGAAGCCCAAGAAGAAGGAATCGCTGCTAGTCAGGTTGAAGAAATTGTTGACTTCTTTTAAGAAGTAATGTGTTTGATGTGTAGGACTTTTTTTTAGTGTATTGTGAGTTTTTCAGAAGCAGATACTCGCCTTGAGATGCCAGTTGATTGTAAACAGAATTTTTTTCAATTATCGAAGTAATAGAAAATATTTGATTATATTTTTAACATTAATTTCATAATAATATTCATCGGATGGACATTTTCTCAGCTGCTTTTGTATCCTAGAAACAAGTAGATATGTTTACAGAAATGGTGTCAATTTATAAAGATGAAAATTATATTCCTTCAGGGAATGCTCTACGTCAGACCAATTGTACAAAACTATTAAAACATACTGTAGGAATTCCAGAATCAAAATGGTTTTAATTCCATCAGAAAACTCTTAACATATTTTTAAAATTTCTCAAACTAATTACTATCTTATTGAAAAATTTAATTGATGTTCACGACACTAGATTTTTGTGGTCTTCGAAAACAGATAAGTGCTGCGTGTTCTTTGAAACGAGTTTCAGTGGCTGGTTTAGTCTGACCAAAATATTTTTTGTCACAGTTCATTCGATATATTCCTGACTTTTCATTCTCCAACATCTTGTCTTTAGGGTTACACAACATTAATCAAAGTGAACAAGAAGTTTTGTAGGCTACTTTCACGTTCAACTTTTTGAAAATACTGTCTTATCCAATAGTGTACTTTGGTATGTTTTCTGCTAGACATCAAATTCTAGACCTTGGTTACTTTTGATTATTTAGATCAGATTCTAGAGTATGCTGTGCTGAGTAATGATGATAGACAAAGCGGTCACCCTTTTAAAATAGTGCAAAAAGGGTTTGTAAAACTATTTCACCAAAATTTTTTTTGCAATCGTTATTTTATCCACTGGAACAACCTTCCTGAATATATATAGTTTAACACTATCTATTGAAACTTTGGATATTTATTAGAATTGTAAAAGGACATTGTTAACTAGGTTTTTTTTGGTTACCATGTAGTCTTACATTTATTTAATGAAAATAATAATAATTGATACTGCAGAATTTCCAGTACGGGAATCTCTCAAGGAATTAGTTGAAAAGTTTGACTACGTATTCAATGATACATAGTGCATAAGGCAGTGGTCGCCAACCTGTCGATCGCGAGCTACCGGTAGCTCGCGGAGGCAATTCTGGTAGCTCTCACAACGATTTTAATTTAAAAAATACAAACTGCAAAAATCAGAGAAGCTTCCGAAAATTCCACAAAAAAATCTAATTGTCATAATATTAAACATAAACAGCGGCAACGTTGCGGTGAGCGATCTGCCGCTGACGCCATCAAGCTAGAATCGGCTAGAACCGACCAGCCGGACCAGCGCGTTAGTGTTCGAGAACGATCTGGATTGCTTTGAACGGGATAAATACGCACGGCGCGGCGACATTGCGCTTAGTTTAAAACTGAACGCGTAACCAACGTCCAGCGGTTGGGTTAGTAGAGAACAACAAAAATAATATTATGGCAAGCAGTTGTAAGAAGGTAAAGACATACCACTTTCATTCGGAATGGGAAGAACAATACTTTTTTACAGAAGTTAAAGATAAAAATGTGTGTTTGTTATGTAATACTTCGGTCTCCGTTGCTAAAAAAGGAAATATTGAGAGACATCATAAAACTGTACATTCTAATTTTGAAAAATCATTCCCACTACATTCTGCCGCCAGAAAGGAGAAACTGAAACAGTTAAAAAAGCAGTTAATTGGACAACAATCAATATTTTTAAGAACAGTCGACAAAAATAAGGCTGCAACTGAAGCATCGTACCGTGTGTCCCAGATAATTGCACAAAAAAAGAAACCTTATGAAGACGGGGAAATGATAAAACAGGCGTTTTTAGAAGCTGCTGATTCGTTATTTGCCAACTTTAGAAATAAAGACGAGATAGTTTCAGCTATAAAATCTATGCAACTTTCTGCTAATACAGTGATGAGACGTGTAGAAGTAATGAGCAATGATATTTTTT
>WOGP01010305.1:0-10371 GCA_015342065.1 Leptinotarsa undecemlineata
TACCTTTTAACGTGTGATTCCTAACACGGTTGCAGAATCATCCCAGCTTCAACCAGATAAATTCTCTCGAGAAAAATATCTGGTCGAGGCAGGAATCAAACCCACAGTCTTCCGATCGTGAGTCGGGCGCACTACCACCTCGGCCAATTCCACAAGTGCGCGAATAATTCAAAATTCAAATGCTCCGATTTGATTTTTTGGCAATTGGGCACACATATCTTGAATAGTGCTAGAATTCATTTAAAATCAGTCAAATTATCTATGAATTCACAAAAACTTCTTCCCGTACTTGTTTTATGCATGCTAACTTTCTTTCTTTCAGAAATATCAACAAAAACAAAGATCGGATTTTAAAATATGTGTATTCTTAATGAACTCATTCTGATAGATGATGAACAATTTTTTCAGTTTTTCTGTATCAAAATTCGTTCAATTTCAATCCATTCATGAAAGAAAGCTATTTTGTGGAAGATTTATTTATATTTTCTTTAATTTTGTACTTTTGTGAGAGTACATAAATTTATGTAATTATATGTTAAAGTTAGTGAAATAATGTAAAGTAACGATTTATTGTGAGTTTTTCACTGAAACAGTTTACAACACTGCAACACATGTTTCACTATATGATAGTTTCCTCATATATACTGTTCAGTAAAAGTCTCACAATAAATTGTTACCTGAATAAATTATGGATAATCAAGAATCTATCAATTCTATCACATACTAGTGAAATAACCTGGAGAATTCATTGTGCGCTTTTATCCTATCCATTGAAATTTTAATATTCTGCCAGTTTTAACACTTTCAGTTGTATTGTACTAAACTCAAATTCTACCATTATTTTTATATCACTGATTTTTATTTTGTAAATATTATTTTTTATGATAAAAAAATATTAGCAGATTTCAGCAAATAGTATCAGGGTAACTAACTTACTTGATAGATATTTTTTTTGAGGAGTCAATGTTTCTTGCTGCTTCTCTGGGTTTTTAACATTCCACATTAAAAAAAAAAGAAACAAAATTAAATCAATAGAGAATCTGATTAAGGTAATAAAGGTAATTGTTTCCTTTATTACACTTGATAAGCTAAAGCTGAGTATAATTCATTTTTTCTATTAGATGCTCAATTTGTAGGCAAATTAATGAATACAAGTTACTGACTAATTGAACTCTTCAGTGGTTCATATTATGCAATAACTTTTTGGAGTTAACTTTTCAATTTTTCCTTCATTACACTTCATCAGATCCTCTATTGATTTAGTTTTGTTCATTTAAAAAAGAATATAGAGTAACGGTTTCCATTCGGCACTGCTTCATTGTGTATTTTTTTCTGACATTCGGTTTTCTTCTGAAAACTAGCAAACAACGAAGTGCCATGCCATTCAGCCGGATCGGCCGTAACTCAGACAACGAATCCTCAAACAATAGGCTCTCATGGCCACAACTGTACCATCGAAACAGAAATAGCGGAAGCAATAATAAAAATACTGATGATGACAGAAGAAGAAAAGATTCTTCGAATGGAGGTGCCAGTTCATCTGCGGGGCTTCAAAGGTTGGGTCCTGATGAAGCTAGGGCTATACAGAGGGCTAATCAGATTGTAATGTATGTGTATTTTGTTGCGAAAAAAAGAAAGTTTTTGGTGATGGAACAAGTGGTGATGGTTAGTTTTTATGAAGCTCTTGGGTATCTAAGGGAAATACGCTTTTACCGTTTTCATTATGCGGTAAACTTATTCAAATACTTGCCATGAGAACCAGACACAAAAGAAAAACTTTGTACTGATAGAAATTCAATTCATTTTATCACCAAACTTTTCGTGATACTAAGGCCAGTTGGGAAAACTAATTTATTTCATCTCGAATTGTTTCCTAGTGATATCAGGAACCCATTAACTGAGCAATAGCTTTTTATAAACAATCAGCAACAATAGAATAATATCTGAATTGAAGGGGTTAATATTTTTAGGAGTGATTAATTTTTGGGAAAGAAAGTTTTCCATCTTGCTACAAAAAAAAGAGATGATTGGAAGATTCACTCATCTTTTTCTTGTATCAAGATGGAGTAGTAGAAAGCCAAAAACTTTCTTTCCCAAAGAATAATATCATTTTGATGCTTGTCCAAAAGTATCTGGAGAAATAGTGATATTTGTGCCAAGTTCTCCAAATTTAACATTCCTGTTCTTGCTCAATCCTCAAAATTTTTGCATCTATGTTTTCCCAGCATGTTCCTCTGCATGCTTTTCATTACTTATACTTTTACATAATAAATAATTGTAGAAGTAATACAAGTTTATTACTGTGTAGGAAGAACAAATCTTTTCGTCCAAAGGAACGTAGCAAAAAGGGGTGGAAAAATCTGCAATCAGTTAAAACATTGGCAGGAAGAACTGGAATCACAGCTCAATCTCAAGGTCAAATAGGAAAAGCTAGAAAGCAACCTTTGACAGTTACTGCTCAATTTCAGCAGAGTTTACATTCTCTTATGGATACTTTGAACCAAGCAAACCCATTTTTTATAAGGTGTATTAAATCAAATGGTAAGATTTTGTCTTTCTTCATTATTTAAATTTAAAAGATTTCATTTCATATTTGTTTCCTCTTACTATAATGTGCAAACTCACGACTTCACTTGCATGCCCATTTAAACACATATCTAAAAAAAACAAAATATTCAGAGTAAAGCAAATGCAACTAACAGAAAAATATCAAAGATATACAAATAATGAGAAGAATTGAAAAAAATTCTTACTGTTTTCCATTATTACGATGTTCTAGTGATTAATGATTCATTCCAGTTTAGTGAACTGCAAGTTTCCCATTTCGATTGAGAGTTTTAACATATTTCTAATGTGGGTTGGCTGAATGACTTTATTGATTATGCAAATTTTTTAAACTCTGTGTAAATCAGTGTTTTTCCATAGGGATGACTTCTGACTCAAACCACTTGAGTTTGTGCATTTACATATCCAATCTGAAATAAGTTGTGTTTTAGTTATATCCCATTTTTCTGATAATTATTTTATTCAGTGAAAAATACCCTGAACCATTTTTAATGCTATATTAATGAAAATATGATAACTAGTGTTGTAGTGCAGCTTGATCCTATAGGCTCAGAATCGGAATATGCTTTATTGTCATAAAAATAATTTCTTGTTGACAAAGTCTTAATGTTAAATTTAAAAATGTCAAACAGTCATGAAATTAACAGTTAATGGATTAGAGTGATAAAAAGGTCGATATGATTAAAATACAATAAATGTGAGATCGTAGTGAAATTTAGGACTCAAAAAGTATTTTTAAAACATTTATTTATACTGTTTATTTATGGTAAATTCCATTATGAAGTGATTACAGCTTTTTCAAACTATTCTACACTGTGTGCAAGATAAGAATGAACAGCATGGGGATATCGGAAACGATTATACGGGGTCGATTGAATTAGAGAAAGGTAACGCATGTGCCTAATAATATTCCATTTAGAAAGTTTCAACATTCCGAGTAGTTTTGGAGATATCCGAGAAAAACCGAAATTTGAGAATTTCGTTTTAATTTTTTTCTAGTTTTTTTTTCAAAGGAAATGTAAAACAAATAGGACTTTGCCATGGCCACTTTTTTAGGACTACACGATATTGTAAGCAGAATTTTCTGCGACGTTTCGTCTTTTTAAAAACATCAGTAACTTTTTATTTTTATATGGGCCGAAACTAAAGTATACCCTGTATTCGACTCCATTTTTCATTGTGAATACAGCAACGTATCACACAATAAGATTTCATAATCATTTCTCGCGCAAAATGAAAAGCAATTACTTAACCTGCTTTTCCTCAATTTTACATAGTGCTCTGGAAAAAATGACACCTAATGTTCTGTTGTCATAATAATACTATTGTTTGGTAGAATTTTTGACATATTGCTGTTCCTACTTTTACGTCGCCTACCAAATTTGTGGTAAAAATGGAAAACTGCAGCTTTTCGAATACTGAAAAATTTGATATGTTATGTTACATTTTGTGCCAAAGAAATTGTGTTGATACTAAACGTGCGTACTCTAATAAGTATCCTGAGAGGCGACAACCTGGTGAATCAATATTTAGACGTTTAGTTCTTAATTTAAAAGAATACGTATCATTTAAAAAACCTGTGGTTTTCTGACAAAAGCAATCTAATGAAGAAAGTCAGCGTGATGTGTTACAGGCCGTTGTTGAAAATCCTGAGATATCGGACATCAGTGCATACTCAACATGATATTTCACTGCCAAATAGTAATACTCCTTTGTGTCTAAATATACAATCAATTCGATTGCGATTCTTGGAATCGCAGTTCGTGTTTGGGGGCCTGGTTTTCGTGAGGCTACTAAGGATAGTAATTCCGGATCTGAACCAGGTTCTGATGTTGTACTTGGATCCAATTCTTCGTATCTTTTTCGATAATCCTCTGATGTAGGGAAGTGCAAGCACTGGTTGTGACTGCTTCTCTTCCTTTCGGGGTTCCTGCTGTTTTTCAGCCAAAATCTGTTCTACCATCACTTTGGAGTAGCCATTTCATTGAAGATCATTTTTGATCTCAGGTTCCTTCTTGAAACCTTCCTTCGTATTACAAAATCGGAAAGCACGGTCTAATGGAGTTTCGATGATTCCTCTTTTCGTGGTGGTTGGATTCGTGGTTCAGAACTGTCCGTGTCAGTGGGTTTTCGGTATACAGATGTTTCCCACTTATTGTCGGTCCTCTTTACCAATACGTCTAAGAATGGCAATTTGTTGTGGGCTTCTCCATTGTGAAAGTGATGGAAGGTCTTACGCTGTTGATGTGTTTCAGGAAGGCGTCTTGTTCAGTATTCCCATGGTTCCATATCATGAAGGTGTCATCAACGTATCTCAACCAGACACGAGATTTCTTGTGAGCTTCTTCAATGGCCAGAGTTTCAAACCCTCCATATATATGTTGGCTATGAGTGGTGAAAGTGGCGATCTCATTGGAAGTCCCTCATCTTGTGTAAAGAATTCGTCCTTCAGTTGGAAATAACAGTTTCGTACACAACATCCTAGTAATTCCATAATAACTTCTATAAGTAAATTCGTTCTTTCTTTCAGGTCTTCGTTTTCGGATAGCATTGTCTGTGGACAGTTGACAGCTGTCAGAATAACATTAAAAATCCAAAGAAAACATTCATTCCCAAGCATTTCTCTGGAAATGATGATGAAATGTTACTCAAAAAGCATACATACACACAGATATTCTTTCACTATCCTGTTCAGACCAAACTGATTTTCAATTCAATAGCATGAACAACTTCGAAAAAACTATTTAACAACATCCAATTTCTCAAAAAATTATTTATTAGTTATATATTGACAAACACGAAGGAACACATCGACAATTAGTCATTTCTTACAACAACTCTATTCACAAAATCATCAATTTCACAGTAGAACTAGAAACCAATAAATCAGTACTCTTTTTAGATCTCCCAATTACAAAAATTCAATACAAGAAATTATTTTGCAATTCACCACAAATTAATCTATATGGATACAACTATCAACAACTATTCTAAATCCCTTCATCAAAATAAAGTAACATACTACCATATCCTTACTAACACAAAACTAACACAAAACAAATCACATATACTGAAAAATTATCACAAAAAATTAAAAGACTACTAACTCAACAGAATATTAACTTAACGTACAGAACTAACATATCAACAAGTCAAAATTTGACAAGGACTACAAATCAAGTGATCATGGATCGTGCCCGAAAGTTTGTTTGGAAAGGACGTCTAGAAATTTCAAGACGAGAAGTCCAGAACACACAAAAAATTATGAATTGAAGAGGAATAATTCTTGTTTCCTTTTAAAGAACAACAACGATTTTGACATAAACTGGATACAGAAAATGAAATATAAAAATTAAACATATTGGATTCCCTGAAAATTAATGAAGGATTAGAATCAGATTCCTTATTGAAAGACCAATAAGAATATCATACACCCTGTCAAAATTATTTTCGTAACATTCTCAGAATTGGCTATTACTGAAAATTTATGGGTTTATCCAGAATTGATATTGACTATTATAAATACTTTTTCTTGAAATCAAGCTGTCCTAGATAGTGAATTGGGTAACTAATTACTGTTGTATAAAATGCTCTGTAGAATTGTTAATGTACCAGTTCAACTGAAGAAACTAGCGTGTAGTGAAACGCGTTTTCAGTAAAGTAAATAGAGTGATAATTGTTTAATTGTTCGTGAGAAACAGTGGCGGTCGTGAATAGTTAAACACTACACATAGGAGAACAAATGACAGACATTCTTCGTGCAAACCAAGTTTGGCTAACTTGGTTTGCACTGCTTCAGGTCTGCAGTCTGTAGAAATTGGCACTTAGTTCCATCAAGATGAAAAGGCTTCAGATGTTACAAAATTCATTTTTGTAGTATTGAATATCGTTCATCAATAAGTAAACCAATTATTTGAAAATATTCCATAGGTTTCATAAGAGTGAAAGTATATCGAGAGTATTTATTGCTTTCCAACTCTCCAAGACGCTCCTTGCATTCTGGCAACAACGTACAGATATGATTCGTGAATAAATGAAGTGTGGGAGATAGCCTGACGTCCAGGAAAATTTACAGTCTGACGGTTTTATATTTGGAATCGAAAATAAATGTATCAATTTCATGGAGACTCTTCACACTTTTATGATAAAAAACATCGCTCTTCTTAACAAGTTTTGTTCGAAAACTTTGACAACAGTAAGTCTGAAAGTGATTGCTTGTTGAAAACTAAGAAAGTTGTTTTTCTATTCGTAAATTATCGTATAGATATAAATATTTCTGAATCAAACATTTTGTCTGTTGAAAAATAATTCAGAAACACGTCACGAAGTCTCTGAATCAACTAGAAATTTGGTTTGGGAATATCAGGTTTTTTAAAAATAATTCGAAAATGCAAATTCCAGTTGCAAAATATTCATATTTTGTTATGACTGGATTATACACCAAATTACTTCATCTTTTAATTCCTACTTTAATAAAGTTTTCACAATATAAATCAATGGGAGCGTTATCTACAGGACCTGGAGAAAGCAGGCAGACATAAAACCAGGACATGCCGGCATAAAAGGTAATAAGCTGGTCAGTGAGACACCACAAAATGCTACTATCGTATAGGAACGAATATCCTGATGATACCTATTTGTCACAATGTAAATCAATTGGAGCGTTCATAGACCATATTCCAACATATGAAACTGATACCAATTCAAAGATACTTATTGATATTCCAAGACATAATCAACCAACATCATGATGCATAGTTTATATATACTTACGGATCAAAAACTTCTGTGAAGTAGAAATGCAGTAGAAATTAGAAATGATTGCTGCCCTCAGATACTTTCCGAGAGATCAAGCAACTGCAGTTTGGGTAGAGCGCAGATGATGACTACTAAAACTGCAATTTGAGTAGAACCTAGACGATGACAGCACGACCAGCTGTCGTGTCGCTTGACACGAGCGTTTGATACCATACATCACGGTCTTTTTCTTGATAAACTGTTTGACATGGGCGTCCGTGGTCCAAGTCTAAAATGGATTGAAACCTATTTAACTGGTCGTACACAGGTTGTTAAAGTTAGGCTTCAAACTGGGTCATTTTTCGCTGAATATCGAAAAGTTTTTACAGGTGTGCCCCAAGGTAGTGTTTTGGGGCCTACACTATTTATTTTATTCGTTAAGGACCTTTCAAAAATTAATCATTCACATTGCTCTATACAATTTGTTGATGACACATCTTTTACTGTCAGTGGTTCGGAATGTGCAACATTGTCAGAAAGAGCAAATGATGCTGTATCCAACATGCAAAATTATTGTTCTAAGAATGGCTTGAATCTGAATAATCTTTAAACCAACACCATTCTCTCTACAATTCAGGAAACTGATTGTAGTGTATTGGTTAGATCTGAGATTAAAAGTATTGAACAGGTAAACTATAAAACATTTTTAGGAGATTTCATTGATTCACAACTCAATTGAAATCATCGTGTTGATTTCATACCGAAGAAATTAGCGACACATTGTTTCGTTATATGGAATTTGCGTAACTTTGTGTCTATTGAAATTCTTAAAAGTTACTATTATGCTGTTTACTCTGCCCTCAATTACTGTATTATTTGTTTTGGCAACTGCAATAGAATCAGTGACTTATTAATTTTCCAGAAAAAGGTTATTAGAACAATTTGTTTTAAAAAAACCACTCGATTCCTGCAAATCACTATTTGCAAAGTTAAATATATTAACTGTTACTTGCATGTATATTTTTAATTGCGTAATCTACTTTAAATCAAATTGCTTCAAGTTTCAGAACAGAGATGATACATGTCTTCTTTCATGCTTCTCCCTGAGAAAAAACTATAACATTTTAATTCCTAGTCATAAGTTAGCCAAGGTGACTCAATGGACCTCATATCATGTCAATAAAACTGTACAACAAGCTCCCAATATCCATTAAAAAAATAACTAGTGTATAGGTCGGAAACTATTATGTGAAAAGGTATTTTATTCGCTCGATGAATATTTTCAGTCTGATTTGGAATTTTAAATTTAAATATTTGTATCCCTTTTATGGTCTAAATGTTATATAATATGTCATATAATTATGTTGATTTATGATTGTGACCTCATTGTAATTGTACTGAGTTATATGACTTTCTCCATGCCTTCCCTAGGTCTACGGAAATGAAGATTTTTGATTTGATTTTGAATATTCATCCGAAAATCTAACAAACTTTCTCCGAGCAGGTCAGCAAATTCTTATGCTTTTACTAATATTCACTCAAACCAGAGAAAAAAATATCTTCATAGTAAAGCTAATGGATCGTCATATATAGTTGAATCACAGACGCTTCTGAAAGATAAGTTTGATGCTGTGATGAAGTAGAAATCTGGCACCTTAAACCTCTAACGAGGTCCACATTGACCGTATAAGATATCCCGGAAGGTGATTGACAGGTACGATTCCAAACATACACATTTCGCCGTAGGTGGCAGGGGTCTTGAAAGGATCAGAAGAGTATCTACTGACTAGTGAGTGCAGTTAGTTTACTCAACCACCTGACGAAAGTAATCGCAGACTGTAAGCCTATCAAGTCCTCACTATTTTAAGGAAAATGTACTAAGATATGTGAACTTCAAACTGTATTATTCTTAATTAGAAAATTCATTCTCTTCTAGCAGAGCACGTACTTTGATTTCAACTGGTATATTCAACAAACCAAATTTTGAATAAGAGTATATATTCGTTTACCTAGCTTATATCAGAAGTTCAAATCTGTTTCTATTTGGCTGTGCGAAGAGCATAGATTTCGTTGAAAACATTGAAAATTTGTTTAGATATTTTATTTATCAAAAAATTAGGCACATATGATTCTGATTCACTCGGTATCAAGTATACAAAATATAGGCAAAACAAAGAGTCTTTTCAACTGGATTTCCATAAACTTGACGTTTGAGTAGATGAGTTGATTTTGACATCATTTTAGTACCTACTCAACATATATGTATCCATAGATTCTCATAATTTTTTTAAGTAATTTTCAAACTGAATTTGAATATGTCAAGCAATCTTTTGGAACCCTTTCGACAAAACGACTTTGATTAGGCACAGTATTATTCGGTACCATGTACAATGCTAAATAATTTGAAAAGTTCAAATGCAATGAAATTTAAAACTATTATACGAAATAGTTTATGATTCCCTCACTTTTTAATCTCAAACTCTCAATGGAAGCTTGATGTAAAATATGCTGTATAAAATGCAAATTGTCATTTGAAAATTTGTTTCTACTTCTTATTCTGGATTGAGTTTCTCTATGGCAATAGAAATACCCGCCGCCTATGTTTTGACTCCATTGGACCGAGCTGCTTCATCATAAATTCGAAGTACTAAATATCCGATTTCCACTGCTGATTCACCAGAACAAAAGAAAGTTGTGCAACTTCCAACTTGGAAATTATTTCTCGACTACATGCGATGAAAACTTCAACGTTATGTTGAGGATGTGTTGTTCTGTTTGAAACATTACATGTCAAAATAAACCCACACAAGCTTGTTCATCAACTCCGTGGAACCCTCTTAGCATAAATCTCGCAATAATTGTGTAAAAGTTTTAAATGAAATTCGTTTTTATTTTCAGAGATTATGGAGGCTGACTGATGGGTTGGTTCTCATATTCACTTGGAATGAAAGGAATTTTAACCAAATAGAAAATTACATTCATATGACATATTTTATCAAGTTTAGTGGTAAATTGATTAATTGAAGTTGAGAAGAAACTTTGTTTGGAATCTTTTAATGTCAATGTATG
>WOGP01010306.1:0-10371 GCA_015342065.1 Leptinotarsa undecemlineata
GCCTAGCAATGAACAATCCTCTTTCACCTTTCCTAGCCGACATTTTCATAGAAAATTTTGAAAATTCCTTCATCATTAATGAAATTGATAAAATTTTCAGTTGGTACAGATATGTTGATGACTGCCTTGTTTTCATAGATGGCAACTTTAATGTGGCACATGACATCCTTGATTCCTTAAATAACTTACATCCAAAAATAAAATTCACCCTTGAAATAGAAAAAGATAATAAATTAAACTTTTTATATCTCTATTATTCACAAATTAATTAGTAAATTTAAACACAGGTCAGATAGAAGATTGGCCTTCAAGTCTACCACCTTGGTTAGTTCACCTTCTGTGAAATATTTTTCCTTACCTTATTTTGATCAAAATATGTGTACTGTTATTTCCAAATTTATAGAAAATACCATACCTGGCACAAAAATTTAAATCTCAAAATATTTTAAGTAACTTTTTAGTAAATTTCAAATTCTATAAGCTTGACTGATCTGATTGTTCTGCATTTTACATTGGTAGAACCTGTAGACTTCTTTTTACTCGTATCAATGAATATTTAAAAAAAACCTGAACAATCCGCTTTTGGCCTCCACATTAAATTTTACAATCATAACTTTAGTCCCAACAGAAATTCCAAAATATTACATAAAATAGATAATGAAAATTTCCTCCGACTTGACTTGTTTGGAGAGTTGGAGATTTCCATAGAACTTTTCAATAATGATCATTGTTTGAATACTCAAGTAAACTCAAACAGAGATTTCCTTCCCCTTCATAAAAGGATTATGAATTGTTACTGAATTAATCAAATTTATTACTAATATACTTTATTCTATATTGGCTTCAACACAACATAATTATTTAAATCTATAATGGATCACTCCTCAAGTTGGTACCATTATTTTAACATGACACTTGACACATCCTGTCTCAAGTTGTCCTTCTTTCATATAATACTTTAACTGAACCACATAGCTTCTATTCAAAAATGTATTTTCTTGGCTATCAGCCTATTTTCTTTTATATAAGTCGAATATTACAAATGTGCCATGTACTTATTTTGATAGTTCCTGTTAAGTAAGTAATCTTAAATGATTTTCCAAATTTTTTAACCTTAAAAATTTTTTTTGCAAACTCCAATTTTCACGAAACTTCCTTTTCAATTAGATCACTTACTTTCTGGTGAGCACTGATGATGACGAAAGTCGAAAGCGCTTTGCAATAAATTTATGATTATACACTTTTATACAAAACTCTCTTCGATTCATTCATTGAACAAGTGTATTCATCTTTCCAAATCTATTCACCAATAAACATTTTTATCCAATTTTTATTATAAGTATTACCCTTAAATTGAATTGAAAAACCTACCAATTCTAGTTATGTATTTAATATAACAGGTATTTGATTCTAGTCATGACTTGGAACACGCTATATATATATAAATCAAGCATCGTTCATAATTTTCTCGAAACTATGACGCACCGAATACTCTGGTGGACTGGAAAACGAACAATGGCTGAAACAATTGAGATATCTTCATCATTGGAAAAATGCATCGAAATTATTTTTTTATTAAATCAAATAACGGTAATTGTTATTCCAACTATTCCATTTTTATGTTACGGTCCTGTGTTTGAATTAATGTTGGTACTTTCTTGGTCGTTCTCATCGTAGAAACTTGTTTTTCTCTTCGATGAACCACAAGTCAAGCACTACACCAATAAACGCCAGTTCAACTGTTACACCTGCTTTAATTTATTTTATACTTAATATTGCTGAGAGCGAGCCGATGATTCCTAGAACCGTGTCCAACCAGAGAACGGGATTGATTATTTATTTTGAGAACGTTCCCATTTTCCATTTTTCCTTCTAACTGATAATTCTTTGAAATTGCCGCCTTGTACATTGGCCCGTTCTTGATTCGTGGGAATTCAATATATTCATTCACATCAAAATTGGAAATTCATTTTGTCCCATTTGAAAATTTGCTAAAGATAGTGAATAATTTAAAAAAATGTATGAGTTTCTCACTGTCGAAATTCATAACTATTTGAATAGATAGATATCAATGTGCCAAGTCATAGACAGTTGGTACAAATTAGTGTGCAAATAGAGAGAATAATAAAAAAGCAGCATTAAATATATATTTTTAAAAGAATTTAGAAAATAATTTTGAATAAACTAAAATTCAATTCAGTCACATCATATAAAAGTTTGTTAAATAATTTAACTTCCAGAGAATTTCGTAATGACATTTCAAGTCTATTAGTTGGCTGTCTGAGTTGTCCCGCATTTCTAGTATCATGATTATGATAATCAGTGTTTGGAGAGTAGAAAATCAAGATACAAGGCAAAGTCATCATTCCCAATTTTCTAAAAAGTTGTTGACAGAGTGCGTCGAATGGAGTTCCAGCTATAATTCTGATGGCTTTTTTCTGCATGCGAAAAGCTCTGATCGCGTAAATAGATCAACACAAATAAGTATCCCATATGATTACTCTGAATTTCTAAGTGAGAAATAGTTTGAAAATTTCATATAAAAAATAATCTCAGTGTGAATATATAAAAATTCTACACGAAAACGAAAATCTACCATCAATGTAATATATTTCAAAATAAGAAAATTTATTAAAATATATTAATTTCTCTTCAGTTCATTCGGCACTGTAGTACTTTCTTCATTCAATGAAAAATAAAGTGATGAAAGGTATTTTCAAATCACAACCAACTGTTAAATTAATTATAGGAATATAGGTACTCAGAAATCTTCAAGATATATTAATGCTGAATAAAATTATAATTCAGCTTCTTATACTTATATTTAACAAAAAAGTGGTAAATAGTGATCATTATCATGTAGAGAAATGAATATACCTAATGGTAATATTGAATCAAATCCTGTAAAACAATTAATAAGTCAAAATCTTATTTGAATAGAGGAGTAATGAAAGTAATCATTCTTTCAATTTACGATTTACTCCACTGGATATCGATATCAAGATTGAAATTATTCCAATCACAAAAACCCGCTGAAATAGTTTGTTCACTTTTTTTTTTTTGGATTTGTTTTCTACATTTTATTCTTTATATTTGTGAACCGTTCAATTTCAAACTTTCACGTTTTATATTTAATATTTCCATTTGTTTTATTCATACGGTGTATGTTCAAAAAGTAAAGTTTTTTCTCAAAAAATATTCATTTATTCCTCTCCAGAGAAGTCTCCCTCAGGTATAATACACTTGTGCTAGCATTTTCTACAATTATCGAAGCATTTACATACACTTTTTGGTATGTCCTTAAGCTCTCTCAGTGATTTGGTTTTAACTTCTCAATCGTCGCAAAACGCCGTCCCTTCATGAGTCTCTCCGAACATGGAACAGAAAAAAGTCGCAGAGGGACAAATCTGGGAAATATGATAAATGAAGCTTAATTGACCTTACGACAATGTGGCTTTTTTGGTCTTCGCTCTCCTGGGCTGTTCTATTAGGACGATTGGACTGGTTTCACTGTCATAACCAAATACCCATGACTAGTCACCAGTTATGACCCTCATGGGCAAATCTGGATCGACGTTGTCGTCATTCTGCAATTCCTGAACAATGCCCATGCGACGGTTTTTTTATCAAATTTAGCAATTTTGGAACGAACCTTACTGCCCCACATTTCGTGACCAGAAATTCCGGAAAAATCCCATGGCAAAAACCCACCTTCCTGCCAACATCCTCAGCAACTTCTCTTTTAGTGATTTGACGATTCTTCATAATAATTTTTTTCACCTTATCAACATTTTTGTCGGTTGTATCACTTGTAAAGGTTTTTCTGACTCAGGGTAGAATCACTGTATGCCACTGTCAATATTTCAAGTATTTTTGAGCACTTTCTTTCATTTTTCACATGTATACTCCTCATTTAATTTATGTTTCGAAACATTCATGTTTTTTGGAGGAGAAGAATGGTAATTTTTCCTTTTTTCCTATTCTTTCTTCGACTGTCAAAAATTTATTATGAAGAAATTATCTTAAAATGTTATCAAAGTGGCAGCTTCTGTGACTATACTCTCTATGCAAAGATAAAAAATAAATCTTGGCAAAGATTAAAAATAATTGACGTGGCACTATTTTAAGAAGTGATGTCCACGTTTATTGAAAACAGTATAAAATATTTTATATTTATATTACTTACACATTTCATTTTGGTATGTTTCTTCAATACAACCCAATACAAACATCAAATGTTGCCTGACATATAAGCTGTCATTGTTGAATTGATTTATTTTGCTGTCATATTGAAGTCGGAAAGCTATTTAAATTACCTATTTCTAAATCAACTAGTTCAGTAATAACAAATCGTAATTGGCTGATATTTTGGCAAGGTTGGCATTGAATCCTATGAAAAAAAGTAAACTGGTCCAGCTCACCATAAAATTCTCTTGTGATTTGTCAGAAGAAAGTTGATTCAGTCCAAACATCAAAAACACCCAAAATCAACATGAAGCACTGATATTTTTTATTGTTCTTATAACCAAGTTTTTAAATTATGAATGCACTGACCCGTTAACAGTCCAACTGATGAAGCTACCGTTTAGCGAAACGCCTCTTAAATAAAATTATCAACGTAAAAAATTGTATAATTATCATCATGAATACAAATCTTCGAAGAACAAAGTTATTCAAAAACGTTTCCTGTCAACTAATCGGACCATAAAAACAAAAAACAGAATTGTTTTCAATTGTTTTTAAGTTCATAAAATACGGCATTCACTACTTTTGACAATTTATGGTATTCAGAAAATCCATTATATAGGGTGGCCAAACTAAAACAAATTCCTTATCTGAAACTACGACAATATTATAGAAAACCGGAGAGAAAAATGTTTGGGACTACGTTACGAGAGGAGAGCAAGAATCACCCCAAATTATTTATTTGATATGAACAGTTAGTTATATGTCTTTCTACTTGTCAGTGTTCATACAAAAATTGTGGGAAATCCAACAAACGAAAGAAAGTAATCAACTTCAATAAACTCTTCACACAGATGTGTAGATCATACACAGAAATGTCTTTATAATAAAAGCTATCAGAAAATATTTATCCGTAACAACTACTTTCATACACATGCATATTGATTAACCCAAAAATTGCTTTTTTCTATTCCGTTTGTACTAAAAAAAGATTCGATTTTTAAGTTAAGGGAAATTCTTATGGCTACGATTGATTTATTTATTCAAAAAGGCACTGATAGGGAGTTGCAGATAAGTGTTTTCGGTCTAAAACCTATGGATGATATTTTTCCATGTAAGTGAAAGTTCATAAGTTTTCATATTAAGTTGTGTAGAGTTTCTATGAATATAATTCCTTTCCATTCCATAACAAGTGTTTGAATGACAAACTGATTTTGGATTTATTAAAATCACGTATTCTGGTTTTGTAAACTTCAAGTGGAAATCTCACAATAAAGTGTTTTCTGAATAAAATATATGTAGTTGTTTCAAATCGGTTATTCCGTTCTCCCTATGTAAGTATGTTCCTGGAAAACATTCGGGGTTGATACAGTAAACCTTACAAACCTATACGAAAAAAGTTAGCGATTTATACTAGGTCAAAGAGACCCAACTTTATATACGAATCGACCTATCCACCCGGTCGGTCTAGAACAGGCGCCGGCAAGTAGTTTTAGGTGGGGGTTAACTGTGGGAAAATTTGAACGAGGTCCAGAAGAAAGCAACTGATAAAAATTAAGTGCTACATTTGTATTATTTTGGTTTCAAATCAAATTCTGAATTATAAAATACAAGACCTAAAGTGAGAAATTACACCGACGGTCTTGAGCAAGTTTTTTATAAATTGGTTCTTGGTAGGAACAGCAAAAGTGTGTCTACTAGGTGGGCGTCCATTAATCTCGAACGATATTTGTTTTTTTAAAAGTTAATCGTTGAGAAAGATGTTTCACATACATAAGTCGAGTCAAACACAGTGGCCAAATTTATAGCTAGTTTCTTGCAATTTTCATACTTTTCTGGAGCATGTTTGGTCCAAAATTATTCAGTGGATACCATTTCATATATTTGCAAAGTCACATCTTCTTGCAAATCAATTATCTCTATTTGAAGTGATGCCTTTGGCAGTCACATCTGTCCATTCTGCTGCTACATCAACTTCAAATGACGATTTAAGTAACGGAGATAGCTGCCCATCTATGCAAAGTCATGGAATCTTGTAGCAAATTCGTAACTAAGATCAGCCATAAATTTTACAAACTCTGCAGTGTCTTCTTACGAGTTCTTTTTATATTAAAGAATTGTCGGAATATAAATCAATTCTTGTCTTGTCTTTTTCAAAGATATCCAGTTTGCGAGAAAAAGCAGGCACGTTTTGTATCTGTATAAAATCTGTTTTCCGTTAATCAGCTGTCGCCCCCATACGAACGACAACTCTCAGAATTTGAGCAGATCACATATTAATTTTCCATTTTCTTGTGATTCTGTGTTGAGCGCATTTGAATTTTTCAAAATATCTTTTTAAAAACCACGACCAGCATATTACGCTTGTTTGTGCTTTCTGGTTCCCTCCGTATCTAAGTTTTGCAAGAAGGAGGTTATTTCTTCTTTTATCAGCCAGAAACTTTCAATAACATGGCCTTTACTTAGCCAACTAACATTTTGTCGTGCTGCAGTAAGTCAGAATACGCTTGAAATGTCATTGCTGAAGAGCAGAATGAGATCTCATAAAATTAATCAACTTGACCAAGCTGTTCATAACTTCTTTCAGTGTAGCACTTAGTTTTCCACAAAGGACTACCTGGTGAATTATGCACTGATACGATATAAGACCCGAGTTTGTATCCCGGATTCTCTTTACTACACCTTTTACTTTGCCAATCATTGCTGGGGCCCCACCAGTTACAAGCAACACCATTTTATCTTAACTAATATTATATTTAGTAATAAATTCATTAATGATCTTAAACAAATCTTCACCTCGAGTGTAACCTTTATGCAATATTGCTAGCAACTCTTCCCTAAAAATCTAACACTCAATATTAAGAGATCTTACGAAAATAGACAGTTGTTCATCATCAACAATATCACATGATTCATCAAGTGCCATGGCGTAGCAAGGTGCCTTTTACAGGAGTTCAAGAAGAGCGTTTTTAATATCAGCAGCAAAAATTTTCGTTCTCGTGTATTAGTTCTAGCTGATAATGGAATACTTTGAAATGCATCGACATCTTTTTTCTTCAAAAGGGGCCGTGACTACTTCTAACATACATTTCTTTCACCTTCTCAGAATCTGAAAATGATTTCTGCTGCTCTGACTGCTCGCTTATTCAACGAACTAGTAATTTTGTGCTTTATTTGTGAGAACTGAGATATGCATGAAGTTTTTCTTCACGAGCGTTACTGCCAAGAGGAAAGTTTTTGTGAAATTGTTGATGAGTTGTTTCGTAGTATCGCTTCAAATTTTCACTCTTAACAATAGCGATATTTTTATTGCATATAAGGCGCACTGGAACCACTTAAGGCCCATTAGGCAACGTAAAACAATATTGTTCAGTCCATTCTGCCAGAAACCCTATATTTTCCCTGTTCACTTCACGCTTTTTAGAATCCATATTAGCATAGGTACGAAAATATTATGAAAACGCGAAAAATCACAAAAAAAAAGAATGGTTACTCCGCGGTTTGCGCTATGACTGACAGTCTGCTTCCCCTGCCCACACACCCCCTCCCCCGATTTTGATACTAGCTCGCGCTTCTTTCAACAAAACAAAATAGTGGCAAGCGCGCAAAAACACACCTGCACATACCTGAATACAGGGTAGATAGGAAACTAATAAAACCATAACAGTTGTACATACTGAGTTGATTTCTATGTGGCTTGAAAATATTACTTCAATTAATGAAGGTATAGTATACCTTATCTACGTTTTGATTTTTATACTTGGTATATAACAATGTTCGGTTTCTTGCGGTCCACAAATGGACCGCGGTCCACCTGTTACCGACCGTTGGTCTAGAATAAGACTTCGATTGAACTCTTTCACATGTCGCCATGAGTGCTCGGTCCGACCCTGTCCATATAAAAATCTTTGATTTCAGTCTGACGGTCGGCGAGTTGAATTGGCTGTCGTCAAAGTGGCACGATAGAGTCGGCCTTGTCAAAGCATTCCGCGGCGCCGGACAAAACTCTCTTCCCGGACTTCTAATTTCAGCAAGTGACTTGTTTTTGTTCCCAGTCTATTCATCAAGACGCACAGCTGGACCGGCGCGTATTGAAAAACAATCGCCGATCGCGATTATCCTCGCATAAACCATTCGACAGGTCCCGAATGCCCTGCATATTATCACAAGAATTTCTTCGGCGGCCGGGTCAGCAAAAGCGCCTACTGCGATTTTCCCACATTTGTCCTTTAGAGTGAATCCTCTGGGAAAAACGCTTGTCTATGCATCTTGTATCTATTCCTATTGTGGGAAGATTTTCTTTTAGACAGTCGAACCAGAGTGACCTAACGCTTCTGTATGTTGTGTGATGATATTGGCCGATACTTGCAAATCAGAACAATACGAAGCATTCGAGATTATTCGAAATAATCTCACAACATTCCAGAATATCCAGGAATATTCTTGAATGCTGAAGAGGGTTCATGTTTTAACCTTAAAGTCGTGCTTTTGAAGATATAAGGAGTAGAATTTGGCCTCCTAAAGTTTTCTACAACAGCCCAGAATATTCGAGGCAACTCTAGAACATTCCAGACAACTCTAGAGCATTCCATAACATTCCAGAACATCGTAGAATGTCCTAAAATGTTCGTGAACGATTCAGAAACATCCTGAAACATAATCGATAATTGTGAAACGATCAAGAGAGACACATAGGGTGATGTTGTGTAACCCTCTATCTCATACCCACGAAGAAGGTTCATATTTTTACGTGAATTCAAAAACACTTCAAAATTTTCAGAACAAACCGAAACATTCTGGAATATTGAAAAGTTTTCAATAGAACATTCTGGAACATTCGTGAATATTCGAAGCCTACTTTGTTTGGGTGGGGTTCCTATGGTTATGAGTATATATAACGAGAATCGACAACCTCCCAAATTCCAACCACCACACAATATCATGACAACTCCCTAAGCGGTACCCCAACTTGTAACTAGGTTAGGTGTAAAGTGAGTGGGTTTATTTGACCCTGTACCGCAACCCTCAAGAGTTTATTGTGGCTCACACTTATTCACACTCGACCAAATAACGAGGCCGATTAGTTTGTATGGTGTGTGGTCTTTCAGGTCAGATTTTTTTAATTTATTTATTTATTGATTATCCGTTTGATATAAGAATGTATAGGATTTGTCCAGCAATGAAGAACACATGAACACGCAGTGTCCGTATCAATATAAAAACACTATAAAATTAACACATAATATAAAATACAATACAAAAGAAAACTATTTTATGATATAGAAAATTCGTCTAGGTTATAAAAACAACTATCAGTTAAATAGTTTTTCAGATTTCGGGTAAATTAATTAATTTTAATGAGCTCCTTAATGTCTTTTGGTAACTTATTGAAGATATTTGGGCCCATCACATAAGGTGAATTAGAAGTATTTACAATACTGTATGTGGAAGTTATATTTTCGACGAGTATTCCTACTACGTATGATTTCATTGGTGATAAATTTATGTTTGTTTTCAAAGACAAAAATTGACACTTCGAATATAAACATGCTGACAAGAGTTAAAATGTTCAATTGTCTAAATGAACTTCTGCAAGAGGCCTTTTTTGAGGCATTGGCCATCATTCTCAAAATATACTTCTGCGCAACGAATACATTTTATATCGAAGTCGAGTTACCCCACATACATATGCCATGTCTCAGTCTGGAAGCTACTTGACCATGGTATAGTGCCAAAAGTTGCTGATCTGTTAAGAAATATGTTAGGTCTCTAAAGAGATAACCTAATGAGTTAATTTTACTCGTTAAATTCGAACAGTGTTGTTTCCATGTCAAACAAGCATCAATGATACTTCCCAAAAAATTTGTCTCTTCTTTTCCCAGAAAGTTCTAAATTTTGAATTGAATAGGCACGCAATGTTTTTGTCGATTGTGAAATCTAACCGATTGTGTTTTGATAGCTCCACGCCAGTTCATAACAGATTGCACAGTATATTTACATTTGTCTAAAAGTGATTTTTTATTCATGTCAGATACTATTAAAGACGTATCGTCGGCAAATTGTTATAGCAGTATTCCTAATATGTGATTCCAAATCACATATATATACCGGGTGTCCCACATTTTATGTGACAGGCAATATCTGGTTTGTTGAAGGAGATACACAAAAATGTTTCATACAAAAGTT
>WOGP01010307.1:0-10371 GCA_015342065.1 Leptinotarsa undecemlineata
GTTTCGAAATATTGGTTATTCAGATATTGTGTGAAAGTGATTGACAATGTTTCATGATGAATATCATTAGTTCAGACTTCCACTATCTGATATTATATAAAATGATCTAAAATCCCTCAAAGAACTAAAAAAATAAAATAGAAAATTAAAAGCTGAAAATTATATTGAGCAAATTAAACTTGAAATGAAATATAAAGTTAGGAGATGCCACGTCATGTTACTTCACAACGTTGTTAGTATACACAATCGTCTTCGGGAGGAGACTGGCGTGATTCCTCCGAAAAATAACTATTCATGGGTCATTCGAGTACTTTCACTTATCTCCGCTCCGCCGTTTTAGTGGGAGGTGACCTTTTTATGGGAGTTGGCCATTTGTCGCTTGATACTGCGTTTCCATATGTTGCGTATCTCCACGCTAGCTTGGCTGAATACATTGTTGGACATCATGTAAGCGGTTTCTTTGAATTTCCTTCTAAACCAATGTTGTTCTCTGTGTATGATCTTAGCTTAGGACTATTCCAAACATGTTCTGCTATTCCTGATTTGCAGGTTTCCCCTCGCTGTGTATGTGTCTTAGTTTCACTGATATAGAATTTTCCGCACTCACGTGGTATCCGGTAAATGCCATCCTTGGAGTCGCAGTTCACGTTTAGCGGCCTGGTTTCCGAGATGCTTCTATAGATAGTGTTTCCGGATCTGAAGCAGGTTCTGATGATGTACTTGAATCCAATTCTTCTTATCCTCTCCGATAATCATCTGACGTAGGGAACTGCAAGAACTGGTTGTGACGGCTTCAATTTCTAGCAAGGCTCCTGCTATCTTTTACCTAAAGTCTGTTCCACCGTCGTTTTGGAGTAACCATTAGGTTTAAGATCATTTTTGATGATGTCTGGTTCTTTCTCCTTTGTATTACAGAGAACGAAAGTACGGTGTAATAGAGTCTTCATGATTCCTCTTTCAGTCGATTGATGGTGGTTGGATTTGTGGTTCAGATACTGTCCTGTGTGAGTGGGTTTTCGGTATATAGATGTTTCTCAAGTCATTGTCGGTCCTCTTCACCAATACATCTGAGAATGGCAATTCGTTGCGGACTTCCTTCTTTATTGTGAACGTGATGGAAGGTCTTACGCTGTTGAACTGTTTCAGGAAGGCGTCTAGTTCAGCATTCCCATCGTTCTATATTATGAAGGTGTCGTCAACGTATCTCAACGAAATCTCTGGAGACGATGAGTCTGGTGATATAACTTTACTTGGAATCACTTAAATTTGTATTGAATTTTTAATTGTTCTATTTTTACTTATATTAAGTTTCACTATTATTTCATTTCAAATTTTTTTGCTCAATATAATTGCTTTTTTTCAGCTATTCATTTTTAATTATTCTTCTTCAGTTCTTTTAGGGATTTGAAATCACTTTATATAATATCGGACAAAGGAAATTGATCAGGTGTAATTTTTTTGATAAATGAAAGAGCTCTTCATTCTTTTAAATCATCAAATGATATATCATTATCCCTCATCAAAAACTCACTTTCGATTTCACATCTTTTCACATCTATTTCATAGCTGTTCCAAAAATTTGTTCATTGAATTGGTTAGAAAGTGACAACTAGTTTCGAACATAAAGTTGTCAATTTTCTTAAATGATTTCTTTTTGCAGTGCAACAAATTTCTGTGTTTCCGTCCACTAAAATCATATGAATTTGTTATATTTTGTTGGTGAATTCAGCAACTCCGATGTTTGGAGAATCGTTAGCTTTTTGTTGTATGGAAGGAAACTAGGAGAATATGAGGGTAGAATGACATAAATTAAACTATTATGCGTGAACTACTGCACCAAGTTTATTATTCAAGTTGTAAGGAAAAACAATTTTTACCTAAACTATTTTTTTTTGGGGCAGCAGACTCCAGCGTACCTGAAATACAAAAAATATTACTTCGGAATTCAAATGAGAGAAGAAATAATAACATTCATTCATTAGTCGATACTTCATTGTTCATTTTGGCTTACATACCAATGATTTTGAATTAAACTTACGTCGTTTCCAACGGACAGAAATATTGAAGATAGACTTGGAAATCTATTAAGTAAGTGAACACCTCAGGACAGTCCTTCAGAAGTGTACATTGTCCGGGAATTGTTCCATTCTCAGGTGTTTTTAAACAATCAAGGCCAAGAGGAACTGTTGCATTTTTGCCGATATCGTAGATTACTGTAAAGTAATAAATTGATAAAAGTGACAACGTTTTGTATCTATAGAGTCAATTGAATTGGCATCGATTAATCTCAAAAGTGCACTCAGTAGATGAAAGTGAAATTAACGATAAATTATAACGAACCCACATTCTCAAATATAACTGACTGACAAAATCAGGAATACATTCATGAAATCGATATCATTCAACTCAACATGAACTCATGAATTTTTGCATATCCCTCAACAGGAAGGAAGTAGTGGATGTCTGTTTATATTTCTTCCATAAAATAGTGTATCTGAAACCCATGAAGTCCAAGAAATGTCCAGAGCTACCAGAAATTTTACAGAAAACACCAGTTTCGTATCGATACTGATTCTTTGAAAATCCAATTTACCTCCTGTCATCCCAATTCATATTGCCGTCACGTACAATATTAAGGAACAATATTTTCATTATAGTAACACTGCTAGGTTCAACGTTTCCCTGACATTTTCTTAAACGGAGGTTTTCAGTCATGTTCAAGATTTCGGCTGATTTACAGAAAATTATGTGGGATCGTTTTCACATCTAAAGTGTGATTCATAGCATTGAAAAAATATTTGCCCATATCAGGCTGTGCTTATTTTTTTTTCCGAAAAGTTTTATAACGAAAATATTGTATTACCGAGATTTATAATGAAATTACTTCATTAGAACAAGTGCTCGATAGAAAAGTTATCAGACTTAATTTTTGAATGAACTGTGAGGAGAAGTAGCATAAATGCAGTACAAAAACCTGAGAATGATGATCTGGGTACAAAAAATTTGAATCGTTACTGGATGTACACAAAAACAATCCTTTGTTAGGATTGTTGTTGTAATTTTTGTAGAACTTTTTATCATAATGGTGGTGTTGCACTTTTTGCTCTTGATGAGTTGAATTGCTCAGAAACTGAATTTAATGAAATTTGCTCTTAAAAACATTTTGAGATATGTGGGTAGCACTGTGAAAACTACAAAGGTATGTCTCTTGTGGTACTAGTCTGTTACAGATCTCCGGAAGAAAATTTTAATATTTTTTGTGAAAATTTGATGAGTGTCTTAGATTTTATTTATATGCCTGGTGAAAATATCATTTCTACTGGAGATTTTAATGATGATGCAACTGAAAACATCAGTAATGTATTTAATGTATTTTTCATAAATATGCCAATCAAACTTCTCAGTGAACTTAGGCCTCACAGGACAACTCAACTTTCCGAACATGAAATAATCGAGTTCAATGAGTCCCTGTTTCTAGCACCCTTTTCAGAACCGTTGATGTCGAATAAATTGAAAAATAAAGCCTCGTCGGGGCCAGATGAGTGCGGTGTCGTCATTTTATAAAAAATTGATTAAAGCAATCGAATCATTTAAGTGCCCTGTTGGGATCTTTTGTGATCTCAGCAGGGCATTTGACTGCGTTTAGCATGAGTTACTCATGTCTAAATTATACAAATATGGTATTCGTGGAGTTTCACTCGACTGGATACGGAGTTTCTTGACACACAGAAAACAATTTGTTAGTATATCTTCCACTTAATCTGCATATCAAAATATCTTTATGGGCGTTCCCCAATGCTTTGTTTTGGGGCTAATTTCATTTTTATTCTACACAAGTGAGATGAATAATATCGAATCATCTGCCAGCTTTATTGGATATGCAGATGATACCAATATATTTGTCTCTGACAAATGTGAAAATATCTTGAAACAAAAGTATACAACTACGGTTGTTAACCTCATTTCATGTTGTGATCAGAAGTGTCTCTATTTCAATAGTAATAAGACAAATATAATACGATTCCACAATTACCAGAAACAATGTGAAGCTGTAACAATAAAAACTGATGAATGTTTTACAAAAACGCAACACGTGTTTCGCCATACAATGGCTTCATCTGGCGTGTCTTCTAACTCAATTATTAAAACAATTTAGTGAAAATCACACAATAAAGTGTTTTTGGAATACGTAAGTCCATGTCAATATATTGTATCTTCAAAATCTTCTAAATATTCGAGTCTGAGGATTTTTAATAAACTACCTAAAGAAATAGTTTCCGCAAATATTTCGATTTTCAAGACTCGCTTGACGAAATATTTACTCGACAATGCTCTTTATACATTGGATGATTTTTTTATTCTTTATATCTATAGATTATAAGTGACTATTCCTATATGTTTTATCGTCTTTAGGAAAATGAATGTATTATTATTATAGACAATAAAATATCGTATGGAATTGAATAATTACCTCCAGATATATTGAGAGATTTGTTGGCATCCAAAACATCATTTAGCCACGGTAATGAGTCTTCCAAACTTGAAGTTGGAACTGATTCCTCTTCGATACTTTTTGTGATATCTAATGCATCTGTGAAGAATGAAAAAGACATGTGAATTGGAAATTATTACGGAATAATAATAATGATACAATGATGATAATAATGTTCATTTGCACGATGATACCTCTATAAATCAATTTGGAGATACCACTTTATTTGGGAAATATTTTCTGGGTTTTTTTCAAATCTATCTCGAATAAAAATAATTATTCACTTATTCGCTATGATGTCCGATGTTTCCGTATTCATTAAGCGTGGTCTGCAGGTTTTCATACCTGACTTTTTGTGTGCTACTGCAGCAGGCATTATCAAATGACGAAAATTCCTTATTCGGTGACTTCAATGTCCATAATATCGAAAAGCTTGAATTTTCAAATATCAACGACGAACAAGGTTGCGAAGCTGAAGCTCTTGCAATAAGCTGCGGACTTACTCAGATAATAAATGAGCCTATCAGGATTCCTAATCTTGATGGAGAATATGCTAGTCCTCTGGATCTTTACCTAACAACAAATTCAGAAATTCACACAGTCAGCGTAAGGTCTCCTTCGAGTTTTTCTGACCACAAACGCATTTAAGTGTTGAGTGAATTACCCATAAATGTTGGGCATAGCCGTGCAAAGTTTGGCATTACAGATTAGGTGAATGGGAGAATCTTCAAAACTATTTCAGAAATTTTTCCTGGCTAGATGTTTGTTCAAATCTGAAGATCCATCAACTTGTGCTTTTGAAGTCACGGAAGTTATTCTATTATCCATGGATGCATATATTCCTTTTTCAATGAAACGACCTTCTAACGGCACACCTTGGTTCAACAAAAAATGCGAGCAAGCCTCCAAAAATCTCGCCTACTGGCAGTGTCGCAAAAATTTCAGTGCCGAAAACCGAACTAGGTTTGTTAGTACTCTCAACAGCTGCATACTTAAGAGAAATGAAAGCAAATAACTTCACAATCAGAGAATTCGGGATAAACTGCTTGCCTATCCCAACAAGTCTATATCTTTCTAGTCGGCAGCCAAAGCTGTTAATTAAAATTTTACAAAATCCACAATTGGACCACTAAAACAAGGGAATGGTTCAATTTCAACAAGAGACATAGAAAAAGCAAAAGTAGATGAACAACACTGATTCTGGCACACTTCAAGGTCATGCGTCGCTGGTAAGTATTTCAGAGAGAAACCAGTGAGTGGAAGAGAGAAACGTGTGACGTCATCGACGCAGGATGGAACAAGTATCGTAGCGATTCAAGCGTTCACGTTCCAGTCACGTTATTCTAATTAAAAAAGTTTATAGTTATGAGATTCGAACCCGAATCGTCCGCATGGTAGGTATTGTCCTTAGCTTCTACACCAACGTAAGATATTGATAATCCGACAATCCGCTGATGTAGGAAAGTGCTAGCACTGGTTGTGATGGCTTCTCTTCCTTGCGGGGATTCTGCTGTCTTTTAGCCAAAGTCTGTTTCACCATCACTTTGGCGTAGCCATTCCGTTGAAGATCATTTTTATGATGTCTAGTTCCTTTTCGACACCTTTCTTTGCATTACAGAGCCCAAAAAGACGCTTTTTTAGAGTCTTGATGATGTCTCTTTTAGTCAATTGATGGTGGTTGGATTCGTAGTTCAGATACTCTCTCATGTGAGTGAATCTTCAGTATACAGATGTTTTCCACTTAGTGTCGATCCTCTTCACCAATACGTCTAAGAATGGCATTTGGTGTGGACTTCCTTCGCTATTGTGAAAGTGATGGAAGATCTTATGCTATTGATGTGTTTCAGGAAGGCGTCTAGTTCAGTATTCCCATGGTTCCATATTATGAAGGTGTCGTCAACGTATCCCAACCAGACTCGGGGTTTCTTGAGGGCTTCTTCAATGGCTAGATTTTCAAACCACTCCTTATATATGTTGGCTGTGACTGGTGAAAGTGGTGATCCCATTGGCACTCCCTCATCTTATTTCACTGTAATTCCATTTCAGAGTTTTTTGCTTAAAATAGATGTTATTTTCAGCTATTTTGTTAATTTTCCTTTTATATTGGTCCTTTGAAACAAACATTGTTCAATTTATTAGACACCGGTCGTGAAAACCTACACCCCATATCCGTATTTAGTTACTAAATTACGAATATATACAAACGTACGTATTAGCTGTAAACGATACAAACATATACCTGTATCCATACACATTCATTATTCTATTTGCATCTATATACTATATGCATATATTTACACCACCGTCATTGTCAAATAAATGTCCCGTTCTCATACAGATTTTATACATTTACTTTTGAAAGATTCAAGAAAATTCAAAATTATTATTTTTTCAGGAAGCCTTTGATAGAATCAAGGTGAAAGAAAATTGTAATAATTATGTTCCTGTCTTTTTGGCTGATGTTGTTCTAACCAGCAAATGAGCTTTGTTTTTTGTATCATGATCATGATCGATAAGTTGTATCAGCTGTTTCAACTCATACTGAGAAGCAACTATGGATAGGCAACACATTTGTTTCATATTCAATAATCGAGATTCTATATAAATGTCATCAGAACAATGAGTAGAATTTTTTTTCCGAAAGTTTTTCAGCGTCACTTCCAGAGGTCTCGAGTAAATATTTGGAACTCGTCTCAAAACTACTATTCCGTACATGATCCTAGACTAAATAAGTGAATGCCAAAAAATAAATAACCAGGAAAGAATTTCTGACAAAAACATAACAATATGCACTGTTGTACACAGTAGCGGTTGAAACTTTTGGTGTGTATCGCCTGGAATTTCTGTTATTCGTTCGTGAACTCGGAAGACGAATAAGTCAAGCAACAAAAGATCACCGTTCTACCTCTTTTTGATAGAAAGAATTAGTATTGCTATTCAGCGTGGCAATGCAGTTCCGCTCCTTGTACATAATGAGATCATGCATTGCCCTAATTTCAGTACGGGACTGAAATCTCTTCGAAACAAGCCGAGATATGTGGATATTCATCAGTATCCAATCAAAGTCAATTCACAAGTGATTGATCCACCTTTTACTTTTTCAGTGCGGTCAGTGGACTTAGGTCATTCTTCCCCCCCAAATATGAGTTGTAGTCCTCATAGTTATGGTTCCCTTTCAGTGGCAGAGCTTCATGAAGCAAGAACCGAATCGATCCCTCTACGAAACCCTTCTTCACTTGTAAAGATCGATTGCAGCTTGAGAAATGATTCTTATGGAGATTCTGTGAAACGTGTACGAATCAGTAGAGAGTTGTCCTAAAAATCTAAAGAAGAAATTTGGATTGGATAATTTAGGAAACATATACTATATGAATAGCATTTTACAAGTGTTGTTCATGCCGAACAATTTCAAGAACGAGGTTTTAATAATGTTTCTTTCCCTCCAACCAATTTCCTGGAGTCTTTGAAATCCACTTAATACTCGTTAAGACAACAAGTGGATTATTTCAAATTTTTGTTGAATACACTTCGTGAGCAAAATAAAAGCAAAATCAATACTCCTGACCGCTCTGGATTAAATGATTCCGTACAGTCCATATCGTCTTGTGTTTGTACATCTTTTTCTGGAAAAATCCTCACTTGTTTACTTTGAAGTAAATGTTCAAGAGGTAGCGAAAACTTATGTGAGTTTCTGGAACTTCATCTAGCTTTTCCTTATATGACTTATAACCAGTCCGTGCAGAGCTTGATATTAAATCATCTGAAAATGGAATTCAACAGGTGATGATCGACTATATTACCAAACATACGCCAAACTAACTGACTGTTATAAGGAAACAATTATAACTGAGCCACCAGTCAATCTCATAATAACACTGATGATCTTCAAACAAGACTCAACCTCTGACGGAAGAAAGAAACTCTTTGGAAAGTTTGAAATAGATAAACATTTCAATCTAGCAGACCACTATTATAATATTCATGCAGTCATTGTTCATTGTGGTTCTGGCGTTGAATTTGATCATTATTACGCCTTGATCACAGACGAAACGGGCTGGTTTAAGCTTGACGATAGTCCTGTCACCAAGTGTTCTGGCGATGCATTGAATATATTGAAGCCGCTGGAGACACCCTACATTTTGTTTTAAAGGACATTGGCCAGGACCAGGAAAAATCTACGCTTAACAATAGAATTTCTGACTGGCCACTGTTAACTAAGGAAACACCCCCATAATATGGGACTAGTGGACACACTTCTATGCAGGAACAAGAAGATGAGACTGTTAGGCATGTTCTATGCGAGTGCCCGGAGTTATCATCAATAAGAGAGTGTGTGTGAGTCTTGGCCTATACCTGCCGATATAAAGGAGATGTCATTCCAGTAACCTGTCCACCTTCCTGAAAAGGACGAATGGATGATAACCTAGGGAAACAACTCCTCGGGAGGATGTACATTGGGTCACATGTGGCCTAAGCGCTGTGAGCTTACACTCATCCTCCCTACTCTACTGATATAGAAGTGAATGCTATATTATTTCCATAAGTTTGAAACTTGAAAAGATACCCAGAAAGCAATACTTAAGTAATGAGCTACAAAGGATCTGAGTAACTGTTTTCAGATGTCTATCTAAATTTATTCCTGAATATAAGTTGATTCGGGTTCTTCTATTTGAAAATTACCATTTTTCAGTATGAGTGAGGAGAAGTTCGAAAGTCATCTTTTTTTGCAGATACCTACTGAATGGCAAATATGTGATTTCTATTATAGTTTATGATAGTTAAATTTGAAAATTAAATGAATGCTTCATAGAAGATGGCTGGAACGTCTGATCTGATTCAGGTTATTTCACGTTTATGGAACGTGGAAAGTTTGGATCATATCAAAATCTTTCCCAGGCGATGTCATATTATATTCATCAGTAACTTGCATTCAATGATAAAAAGCTGAGGAATCATTCAGTTACTTAACTCAACGTTTCAAAGGCTTAAATCTGCCTTCGTCTTCACAGTGGACAAAACTTAAGTTTATGAGCAGTTTTTTCCGCTGGTATCAAAACTCTTTTGAAACTAATTTTTTTTGTTGAACTTAAAAATTCATTACATGATGACCCCATAATAGAATGGAAAACACAAAACTCAAATACTCACCAGGTTGCCCCCATCCATTCGGTAAAAATGGTGCTGAAAAATAAACATTTTAGTATATTGTCTAAATATATGTTTTCATTTATCTACAAGATTTCCGATATGAAAAACATTCACTGGGAAATATATACCCAACAACAACAAAAACGTCGAGTTTCATCAGTTTTAAATTTTAATTTCAGTTCAGTTACTTTCAGTTGAAATCCCTGAAAAAAAAAATAAGAAGATTAAACGAAAATAACAATTTTACTAAACACACAAAACTGAAATTACAAGTAAATAACATACAAGCTACAAACAAAAAATAAAAAAATTTAAATATTAATAAACGCTGAAAATTGAAAATATTATTAACAGAAATGAAAAATGAAAATAAAGGTTAAAACATTACAAACGTCACGACGTTTCGATTGTTAGTATCCACAATCGTCTTCGAGTGATAACTGGGTTTCCTTATGTTACGTATCTCTACGCTAGCTTGAATAAATGCGTTCTTGGACAACATATACGCGGCTTCCTTGAATTTTCTCCTAAACCAGTTTTCCTCTTTGTGAATGATTTCAGCTTGAGCCCATTTGATATTATGTTGATGAGTCCAAACATGTTCTGCTATTCCGGATTTGTTAGTTTCTCCTAGCTGTGTGTGTTTCTTGTGCTCAGTAATGCGAACTCTCAAAGGCCTCTTAGTTTCACCGATGTATGATTCTCCGCACTCGGAGAGAAGCCGTCACAAC
>WOGP01010308.1:0-10370 GCA_015342065.1 Leptinotarsa undecemlineata
AAGCACTCATAGGAAGGTGGGCAAACCGCAGACACGTGTTTCTGGCTATTTAGCCTTCGTCAGTACGGTACAGCCAAGTGTAAAGGATAGACAACACTTGGTTGCAAGAAAGGGGTCAAACAAGCAAGCGGATTCACCATCAGGGGCCAACTGCGATTTCGTGTCATCGTTGGAAGACTTTGTGATTACAAAGACTAACTCCCAACTTCGTCACAAAAGGAATTACAAATTACAAACGAGTGTACTAAAATGATGTTTGTACTGACTGTACAAGGTAATGTTAGATTTTGTCCTAAGTGACGCGAAATTGCAAAATGATTAGCGAATAGTTCGGATATAACAAGTTTTCCTTGGCGGTTCTTAAAACTTCATCAAAGTTTGCATTAACTTTTATGAAGGACTAGATATCGTAATTTGCAGAAATTGCAATGATTCACCCGACTTTAAAGGTATGGGAGGAGGAAATGTGGCTGGAATATAACGGGGGAAGACAGAATGTATGCATATACCGGCCAGGAGGGATGAGAAGCCATGGGTAATAACAATAAATGAGAAAATAACTGGTATCAGAATGAATGTAAAGTACCTAGTAATCGTGGTGGATACTAGATTGGTATTCATTGACCACGATAAGTAGATGAGAAAGAAACCGAGGACTCTTCAAGAAGTTGAGGAGATGGGTATACGACTGATTTACAATCACTTGGCAAAGCCTGCGATATTGTTTGGATTGCAAGTGTAGAGAATATTGTAGGAAACAGAGACAACGGAGTATGTCACAGAGGTTCTTCCAGTTGCTTGGCTATAGCAACTCTTCATCTTATTGAAGTATTGTTCATCAAGAAACCCCTTGTGTAAGTGCTGACGCCAAGTTAATGTCATGAAATTTATTGATAATAATAAGTAATATTACAAGAGAGGATAACCGTACTTTCACTCATAAAAAGTTGATCTTTTCTGGCTGAAGGGATGGGAGACTTGTTACTTTATACCGATATTGATTTGAGAATCTTTCGGGAATACTGGTAACACTTCTTAAATCTTAGGAAAGGATAATCCAATTTTCATTCAAAATTAAGTGAAATCTGAGGTGAATAGATGAATGAATCGATTCTGGGTCATGTGCTTTTGGTGGGACTGCTGAATAATTGCAAACTCGTGAAACTATACCTTTATTCTGTGGCAAAATATACAATTATTGATCAGATAATACTTCTGAACTTTGACCAATATTTAAATTGAAATAAAAGTTACTTTACTCCTCACCCACCAACAGTCATCCCTAGTTGATATTGGTCTGTGCAACAGCAGTCACCAACACTAGTGTAGGTGAAGAGTTCTCACACTGAGACACTGAAAAAACTAAGCTTTCAAAACTTGAAGAACAAATATGCTTCGTCAGTTCATAACTTTCAATTTTCAATGGTACATACACTATATGATAATGAGATACTTGGTGCAATAGTATCTACCAATAATTCACATATAGACTTGAAATTTTTCAGAAAAGTATTCATGTTCACAATATCTACTGAAAAATTTAACGTTTTTCCATTCAAAACAACTTCAAACTTCTAATGAAATAATCTTGCATCAGTTTGTTTAATAAATATATATTACTTATATAAATATATCATTTGTTCATATAGTCATTAGTTTTCCTCTTCACTGATTTAATGAGCAAGCTCAGTTCAGCGTCCTTTTTACCACCTTGATTTCCTTTAACTTTCTTTACAACAGATTCGCCATTGCTCTCAGCCCTCCTCTTCAATTTTTCAGATATCAATGTTTCCATACCTTTGGTTTTTTTGTAATGTGGATCAGTTGGATCTATATTGAAGTGGTGACTATTGAATAATGCTGTAAATCTTTCATCAGCAACATTGACCTGGAAATTGTCCTCCGCTTTACTTTCAACAGCATCTTTCTTTGATTTATTCTTTCGCTTCTTTTTACTTTTAGATTCGTTTTCTGCATCTTGTATTTTTTTAAGACTGAAGTGCTTTTTGCCCTCGTCTTCATTCATCAGCAATAGATCAAGTTCAGCTTGTTGTTTATCATCCTCAGTTTCATTGTTAGTTTCCTTCTTTTCTTTCTTACGAGGTTTTCTGAATTCCTCATTATTAAATTCTTCTGCAAAGTAGGGATCATTCATGTCGATATCAGAAGGCATGTCAGAGTCATTGTCATCTTTAGTTTCTGTCTTTTTCTTGGAACGTTTTTCTTTTCGCTTCTCTTTTCTTTTATCTAGATACTTCTCGAAAGGTGTTTTATCTTCTGAATTATTTTGTTTCTTTTTTACCAACTCCTCAGTCTTCTCCTTCAGATCGATTCCCCAAGAAATTTCCATTTCAACATTTTTATTCTTTTTAGCCTTCTCCTTATCTTCTATGTCCATCAACAAAGCCTTATATTTATCAATGATATTCTCCCCCTGATCATCTTCAGAATCTTTATCACTTTCATCCTTCTCTTCCTTACATTCTTCATCACTGCTACTAGCCAAATAGTTCTGCAAATCTGCTTCTGATATTTCTTCTAGTTTACCAGAACTGACTTTTTGTGAAATTTCCAATCTATCTGGATTTGTTTCGTCCCATGTTAAATCAACTTTTGCTTGTTGAAGAGCCGTTGTTGTGAAAAACCTAGGCTGGTACTTGTCCACTTCTGGCAGCTTATCACAAACTTCTTTAGGTTCATTGTCAAACTCCATGTCATCAGGGATGAACCTCAAGTCCAGCTTCACAGCACTTGACTCATATTCCATTCCATCGCATTCAGTGTATATTTTGTTTGCAGTACTGGCACTATCAAACGTAATGACAGCATAATAATATTTAAGTCGATTGAGTTGGTACTGCCGCAGTTTTTCCATGTGATACTTGGAACCCTCTTCGTTTTCATCTTCATTTTCTTCTGCTTTATTTTCAACCAATTCTATGGGCCCTTTCACTTCTTCTTCTTTCATGCGGGCTTTACCAAATTCGGAGGGGTAGATTATTACAGATTTTATGACAGAACCAGGAGTTAAGAATGAGTTGAAAACAACCATTAAATCTACTGCCCTTATTCTGTCCCAGTCCATATTACAGGCTGCTAACCTGAAATTGATTAATATGTATATCAAATTATCTATATTAAACCTATTGAAATATTACAATGATTTCAAAACAGTGCATATTATAAAACGAACACTCCCCACCTGGTCTGCCTGTCTGATCGCCATAATCTCAAAAACCACTGAATGAATTTTCTTACAATTTTTACCAATGGATCGAGTGATTCAAGAGGAATGTTGATGTGTATAATTTATAAATATTTTATGTGAATTGATTGAAATATGATGTTATTCATATGAAGTTGGGGCAGCTATCCTACCTGTGCAAGCTTTCATAAAAAACGTTGCCACATATAACAAAATTCACTACATATTGATTTTTTTATTCTCCAAAAAACAGATGGCATATATATCTATCTTACAAAACTTACATGATTATTTTAGTTTCAATTTTACAAGAAATATTGAGTTCTTGATTAAATTACTCACCGAAAAGTAGTTTCTTCGTATTGATATTACTATTTTAAAAACAATTAGACATATTAGACATCAACACAGAATGACATGAAACGGTGGTGTCTTTCTATAGATCTCGATTAGTATAATTGAAAGAAATGGAGATATAATTTCAAACTTTACCACTTTACCCATAGATCTTTTCATAGGAGTTTTTGAATTCTGTATAGACTCTAATTACGTTTATTACAATGAATCTTTTTACAAATTTTCGAGTTGGGAATGGGTAATTGAATGTCACCCATTTGTGCAGACTTGGTCATGGCAGAACTACAAAATATATACATAAAAAAGTTGTCATTTTCATTGCCTTTTTCCAAAAGATATGTTGACGATATTGTTACTTCCATTTCAAAAAATAAACAAACAGGAATATTAGCTACTTTTCATAGTTTTCATCAAAAACTGAAATTTACTCTTGAAATGAAAGAAAACAATTCATTAGCATTTCTAGATACTTAAATAATTAAAGATGCAAACCGAATTTTAAAGGTAGGCTAGTATCATAAACCAACTTTTTCTGAGACTTTTTTAAATTATTTTTCAAAACATAACTTTCACAGTAAAACCAACATTATAAGGAATTTGAAATTGCCATTTCCAATTCTGAATTCCATAACAAAAATCTTCAATTAATTGAGAATTACCTAGTAAAAAATAATTTTCCTAGATTCCTTATTAAAAAAATAATTAAAGAAAGAAGTTCCTCTTCCCAAAATACAGGGTTGAAACCCAAATATCACAAAATTCCATTTGTAGAAAATTCATCTGATAAATTTGAAAACACCACAAGACAATCCAACATAGTGTACAAATTGAACTGTGGAATCTGTCACAAATGCTATGTTGGTTAAACCGGACGGTATCTTAAAACACGAGTTTCAGAACACATAAGAGACTCTAAGCCCTCGTTGAAAATGAAAGAGAATATGGACAAATTTTTTATTTTAATCATCCAACTGTTCTATATGTTCAACCATATTTATCCAAAAGACTCTTGTGCGAAATGATATATACCCTCAAATGTGATAGTGTTAACACTAGAAGAGATATCAATGGCCTTAATACTGCATATTTCAATGTGCTGAATGTAATCAGTCAGTAACTTTTTGTATTTATAAAATTTGTTTATGAATAAAATTAATCATCGAAACTTTATATAGTTAGCTTTCTCAGAATCCCAAATGTTTCAAACAGTGAGGGCATTTTTCAGTAATGATTTCTTATTTCTGAGATAGAAAAAGAATCAACTTCTGATACATTAGCCATTATAGGAAAACTAAGTACATAAAAAAAAATCCAATCATTTTATTTATAGGTGAAATAAAAACAATTAGCAAATGTCATAACTCTTGCAGTTGAACTTTTCTGTTTGCTTTTTATTATAAAAATTAAAGATTTATTTATTTTTTAGCTTGTGGCAGGTTGGAAAAGCCAAAAACATCAACGAAACATAATTTGCCTCTTGATTATTTTGATTACCAAAAACGTATTTTTTCATATTCAATGACTGATTAAGTTTCTTTCAACCTTCACATCTACAAAGGCTAACAATTGCACTTCTGTCTCTGCCGTTGCTTATATGGCATCCTTTACAATACTGACAGTGGTTATGTGATTCACGAAGTCAATTTTAATACTCTGAATTTTTTACCAATCAGAAATCACTATTGATAGTTGTCTAGCTTCACATATTTATTGATATAACATGTTTTTTCCTCTGCATTATGATTTTAATAAATGTTGATAGGACACTTATAATAGAAATCAGTCTATGCATTTTCTTTTCATTTTTTTGGACCTGGCTTATGAATTAGAATAACTTTAGCTATTTTTTAATTTTTGCATAGTTTTTATTTATAATTTTTTTTTTCGTGATTTTGTATTCCTCCAATTCCCTTTTCAATTAGATCAATTGATTCAGTTTTATACAATATGTCCCATTCTCTTATCAAATTTATAAAACCATAGGGCGACCAATCACTACCATGACATACCTATAGGTGGGTTTTTCTGTCTGCTCAGCATCATTGTCCAATTCTCCCCACTTGTGGTCCAATTCTTCTGTTTCCAGTAATTCCTCGTCGCTTTCCTCATCATCCGAAGAACTTTCAGAAAATAATGCCGATTCGCCTCTGGCATAGTCAATTTTTAAGTTACGAAGTCTTTTTTTCGCTTTCTCATCCAAAATTTTATGTTTATCAGGTTTTACATTCAGATCATTAGTGATCTCATTATCTTTAGGAGCTTTTACAAATTTTCCTTCTTCCACTTTTACTTCGTTTTCTGATTCCGATTCAGAGGAATCATCTTCACTACTGAGTTCATAGTATCTTCGTAAGTCCTCACTTGACGTATGATTAACTGGTCGTCCTCTTTTGTCTGTTTTATACTCAACTTTGAATCGTTTATCTTTAAACATAGACTGAAACCTCTTGTCTATTTTGACTTTCCTTTGGTTCTTTGGTATTGGACGAAATTTTGGATTAGTTGCAACATGGGCAAATCGCTTATCTTCCATTGTGCCACTGTTGAAAAAATATACTCTGAAACCTAAAATATGCAAAAGCGGTACTTCCTCAACGAACTTTCTATTTCATCACAACTTCAACTAACCCAACTTAAGCGAAATCCAACCTCACATTCCTTTTGGAGGAGGTTTTTTTCGTCTTCTGAATTTCTCCTTATATATATGTGGAAACCATCAGCCATGAACTCATCAAAGTTATAATCGAATTTAGATTGGTGAGTGTTAATTGTGAAAAATAATTATATAGATTTTTGTCGCCTTTCTACGTTTTGCATCGAACTGTCAACTAATAAATGTTTCCATTCGATTTCACATAAGAAATCAACTATAGGTGAATTTGGACTTTTTCAGTCAATAAATGATTCCAGCATATGTTGCCAACATCGTCTTTTGGTTAAATTTCAATACAAATTGATGAATACTCATAATAATATAAATTTTGATGATGAAAATTATATCTTTAAATATTACAATACATATACTTACTCATAATATATATTATAATATTTATTCATAATCACATCACAGAAACGGGACTCTTCAATCTACATCAAAGTACAGAACACATTACAAAAGGAACATTATTTTGCCATGAACTTTTTTGGCAAATGACGTTCTTAGAGGTGATAGTAATGAACCTGAAGATTGTTAACGAGAACGTAGTAAAATGAAGCTACTTCAGTTAAAATAATGACTTATCAACTTGCATATATGACAACATTATTATTTTTTTATTTCATACTGTTTTCCGTAAACCAGCGGTTTTTTAAATAATAATCTGTGTTTAGAGCTCTTAACACAATTTTTCTATTCTCTGAAATAATTTGAACTCGTGGTTGAAAATTGGCACGAATATGTCTTTCGGTGCGCTTCTCTCATAAAAATGCTTATGCAAAAATATATTTTTTGTAAGATATTGCAAATGTTCTCAAATAATGAGCAAAATATATTATTGAAAAATTGACATCCTGGACACTTGCCAGGGACATTCATATAAGTACATTTTTTTTCTCGATAACATCAATTTTATATTATTTTTAGAGCGATTTTACTGATAACTAATTGCCTTAGGAATTTGTAATGAATATTACTCTTTTATGTCGAAGCAATTGTTCAGTTTGAGGTCACAACAAATTTTCAAAAACGAATTTTGAAAATTGGCAAATAAAAAATCAGAGAAATTTCTGTTATTTTGAGGTATCTCATGAACACATCAGTTTGGAAATAATAAAAAATACACGCATGTTCCACAATAACAAAGGTTAAAAATTGAGTTTTGATGATAGAAATCATATTCAAAATGGAAAAAACGAGAGATAAAGACACAAAATGAAAGAAATACCGAAAAAGTGGTGAATCATAACATTGTGAATTAACACGGAATGAAGGTTTACATCTATACTACAATCGTCTTGCGACAGCTGAAACTTGACTCCCGTGGTTTGGAAGGGCTGGAAATGTTAACATTACTTTCTATAATGTAATTTTTGGATTCCTACATCTTGCTCAGATTTCAAATGTTTTTATAACCCATTAACCTAACTTCTTGAACTGACCTATCCACAATTCACATTATTTCGAGTTTAAAGTCGGAATTTCCGAGTTGTCACCTGGGGACTAGATGTAGGGATAAAAGAAAATGAATAAATCTACACGGAAACGAATAAGCGAAAAGTTTTGATTTGATGTTTTTGGAACTGCTTTCGAACTGACGCTTGATCGAGCAGGCCTGCTTATCAAAGAATACAGTGCTTATTACATCAATGACGTTTAATTTCAAAAACCTCATTGCTTTTGACATAAGGTCTTTAAAATACTAAACCAATTGTTGGACAGTAGAGATAATACGGTACTATGCCAATATTAACTTCATTTGAAGACGCAATAAGTTTCATAGACATAAATGTATCATATGATGCACTGTTTGGAACTTTGGTGTAGTAATTAATATTACTGAAACTCCAGTAATATCACCGACATAACCTATAACTGTCGATGAGTAATATTCATAAATGTATCAATTATAAATTTTATTCCGTACGCTACTGAACGTTCGGAAGTATTCGGAAATTTTGGCGGCTAACTTAGCACTTACCAGCCAATTTCACACCGCTATGGAGAGCTGTGTCGATGACGTAAGAAACAGTTCAAGCTCAATCGGAATAATTGGATGTTGGATGTCAACTCGAATGCAGAGGAAACCAGTCTTGAGTGAAATAAAAAAAAATCTATATATTCTTATGTCCTAATCAGTAATTTTGAAATTCCACTTTGAGAATAAATATTGTTTTATATTCTACTTCAGGACATTAGATGACTTTTACAAAAACACATTTTATTAGTAGCTTGTCTCATGTTGAAGGACGATAAATAAAGGCCCCAGTGGTTGAAATTCCTTCATAGTATATTCTAATGTATGGAAAGGTATGTACCAAGTGGAAAAAGTACTTCCTAACTTCTGTGAAGTAACAGCTTATAGGTGACATTGAATAATTATTCTAAAATGGCTCATTAAAATATTTAAACTTATCAGCAGCAATGTCTCGAGCTCATGATGTGGCATGCTTGTTAAGGTCTTTACAACTAATAGCTGAAGCGGGTGTGAAATTACAAGAGGAAAATTTAAAGTACATATGGAAAATCTCCAGCATTCGCCCATTTGTGGAAAATTGTTCTGTATGCAAAACCCTTCCAAAAGGAAGTTCAAAAACTGTATCAGAAATTGGAGATGCAGCAAAAGACAGTATTGAACGAGTAGTAACCGTTTTACATGGGTTGAATGCATATAAAAATGTGGCCTTGAAAAGAGGTAAGATCATACTAAATGACTTAACACACCTAACCAGATTTCCTAATTTAGCTAAAACCTGTAGGTGTGTGTTTTCACATAGTTATTCAGATATTCCAAGAGTAGGTCAAAGTTGTAATTTTTTATAGATTCTTTTGCAACACCCTCCAAAACCAAGGAAAATTCAGGAAGTTCATCAAAAATTGATGAAATAGAATACCAACAGTCAAATACCGAAAAGCTCAATAGTCATCCTACTTACAAATTCCAAATAAAATTAACAAAAAGTGACGAAGAATTATTGAGAAAACTTGATATGGAGCATCGCGCAAAGCTAATTAAAGCTGGTGATAGAAACAAAGAAGATGATGCAAGAGTGAAAACTGTAGACAGTAATAAAAAAATTGAAGCAGTGCCTCATGAGAAAGCTAAACAAAAGGTAAATAATGTTAATATTCAAATATTGAACTATTTACTGTTTGTACTATTTCTCAAGTTATTTAAGGATACAAACATGTGTGAATCATCAATTGAATCATCAATTTCAGAATCTGTTTTTCTGTTAACCAGCTGTTGCCCCTCTAGGAACGACAACTCTCAAAAGTCGAACTTGGTGCAAGTTAAGGACTAACGAGGTCTCACCTTTTAACCTCTGATACCTAACACAGGTTGGACAATAGGAAATGGATGTGGTTCCAACCACCGGTTCACACAGTGGTCAATTGAGTGAGAGGAGTAAACCACCCACGTCAACCCACCAGACTACTGTCCCAGAAACTTAACATATTTCAAATATTCCATTCAATATTTAGGGCTGTTATTTGTACCTTTGACTTTCATACCACTCTACTTTTATGACAACTGTCAAGAGCTTTCACTAAGAAATTAAGCCTAACACACCAGTTTCACTTTTGAACTAAGTGGCATATTATCATTTTTAGAGGAAACTTGGAATAATACATATATTTCTTCACATATTTCTTTTCTGATGTCAACTAATTTGCTGTTTTTCTCACTTTTTGGGGAACATTTCTTGTATTTGCCATCTGTGTGATAATTTCATCCATTTTGGATGGGTTTGGATGGTATTCCAAAACCAAGTATCTATTTGAAATCAAAATTACAATTGATTGTTGATGCCTTTGTGAGTTTAGCTTCTACACTACTGTTCATATTTATGTTCACACAGCTTATTCAGTGGCTTGATGGATCCATGTCTAGTTTAATGTTCAAGTGACAGATATGACTTTTACTAATAACTGATATGAAAACTATAATACCAGGCAACACCAATAAGTAATATTTCTATTTGAATTGAAGGGGTTATATTTTTAGGAGTGATTAATTTTTGCTAAAAAAAGTTTTTGGCTTTCTACTATTCCATCTTGATACAAAAAAAGGATAAGGAAATCTTCCAAAGAAAGGAAGGAAGTAATCAATTTGCAAATAAGTAACTTAATACATGGATGGGTAGATCA
>WOGP01010309.1:0-10370 GCA_015342065.1 Leptinotarsa undecemlineata
ATGATATTTATTTATAAGATAATAAATAATTTGTCTCCTTCTTATTTCATGAATATGGTCAACTACAATTATGAAATCCATGAACACTATACTCGCAATAACTGCAATCTACATATTGTCAGAACAAATTTTAAAAGTAGTATGAATTCAGTATTTTTTAAAGGCTTCATTAAATTTAATGACCTACCAACTGACGTAAAAGACTGTTTATCAATAAATGTCTTCAAAAGACATTTGTTAAAATATATAAAAGAAACATAACTTACATTTGGATAAAGTTGTAAATCTATGTTTTATATGTTAGTTTTGATTGTGAAATATTTGAATTGTTTCGGTATAAATCTTCTAATGTTACCTATATAACTAGCATTACTAAGTAGAAATAATGAATATTATTTGTAAAATAATAGCACGGAGCGATAGAACTATTTATTGTTACTTGTAATAGTTTTAAAATTACTGAATAGTATATATTAGTTACATTTTCTGTTCTATCTTTTCCTATTTTTTTATTGTATATTAGGGAAACCTATTTCTGAGAAATAAAGAAAGATTATTATTATTTAATCGACAAAAGACTCAATCCCCGAATATCAAGGATGAATGAGGCTCCCCAAAGTGGCCCGTTACAAAGCCAAACATCGGCCGCCGAACGATTGACCCTCTGTCTTACTGCTGTGTTCATTGCAAGGCAACTCGATTTATTTGTCATTCAACACCAAACAGCTCTGTTTCGACCCGTCATGGTCCCAGTAGTGGTGCTAGGCTGAATCTCTTAATTGAAAGCGCAGGGGGAGATGTTATCGCTTTCGCTTTCAGGGTTATTTTATTATTAGGACAGTTCAATGGTTCATCCTGAGCCAGTGATGAGGAGGCGGGTCGAAACATTACTGTTGGGTGTTGAATCAAAAGTTCATCGAAACATAATTGTTAGTTTAGTGTATTATTACCAATTTGACAGCAATTTTTTTACCTAGAAGGATTATGAACGAAAAAAGTATCCACTCACCTCTTATACACCTAATATAATTATTAAATTCTTTTTGAAGTCTATTTGCTGCATTCTGTTGTCTTGTGAAATTTTGTAAATGCTCGTCGAAAATTTCGTCTGCCGTCCGATCAACTTTCCCCAGATTTTGTAATAACTGAAAAGAAAAAACAAATTGAGTGATACATTGCAGTTATATGATGAAATTAAAACAAAAGGTTAGGTTAGTATCGACTGACTTTTTCACTTGAAGGGTCCACAGACGTTGCAGTGTATTGAAATTTTCGATTGTAAATCGTGAATATAGCACTAAGAAAGTTTTGCTCAAACATGAAGACATTCCAAGCGATCGGTTGTACAACTAGTTCATTATATTGTTCACCGTGGCCGCAGTGTTTACGAAAAAGATATAACAATAGCTGCTGCATTATTTTCAGATGATACTAATAATACATCACATGTGAATTCTTCTGTTTGAATCTGTTTAAAATCAGTTTTTCTGTTAATCAGCTGTCGCCCCCATACGAACGACAACTCTCAGAAGTTGAGAAAATTGTGCGAGCTAAGGACTAACGAGGTCTTACCTTTCAACGTGTGATTCCTAACACGGTTCCTAATGATAGTCCTTATGATAGATAATATGATAATCAAAATTGCGGTTCCCAAGTTTTTTTCCACATAATTTCAAAGAATTCGGAACACATCCTTTACTTTCTTCGAAATGCACAATGGTTAGTCGCGATCTTTTGTTTGCAGGCATGTTAGGCGTAGACATTATCGAACCATCAATCAACCTCTTCGTAACTGTGTTGTGAGTGTCATACCAAGTTTCGTCCAAGTAGAAAATTTGCCTTGTTCATATCTATATTTAGTTATTTGTTCTAAGTATTTTTTACGCAATACCACTATTATTCTGCTTTCCATAACTGCTTGACATTTGTTTATTATTTCAATTCTAAATCCTAGTTTCTTTAGCCAATTCTGAACAGCAGCTCACGTTATGGCTGGAAGTATCCAATTTCTTCCTCATGATTTCAGTTATAGGAATCTCATTGCTTTTGTTACAGTCGTATATTGTTTTTTTTTTCAAAGATTTCATTAGATGAACATCTAAAGGATTTGATAATCCTATATCACATCGCGTCTTGCATTCATAAGGTTTGTTTTGATATTTCACGTACAGTTGAGAAAGGAATTTTTGTCGAATCTGATGTTGCTTGTAATTGTTTGTTTCTCTTGAAACCAAACTTGGGATGTAGATTCTTATATACATTGAAATATATTCTCTGTTTCAATATTCAAATGCATCCAAATCTTATTCACTAATTCCTTTTTTTTTGCATTGTTCACCATCGCTATCGTAATCACTACACCGGAAAAAGTCTGCATTGTTATCACACTCGTTATTGCTATTAGTACTTGTTCAAGGAATGCACATTTCGAATAGATAACAAAAATGTCAAGTAATTATAACTGCACCAATATCAAATTTCAACACTCAAATCGCGATCAAATCCTGAACTGAACACGTGTTCTGTGTTGAGTTTTGTTCAACAAGATGTTCAGCAAGACACACCATGGAATGTAAAGACACGCTCGAAGAAGCCATTGTTTAACGAACGATACACGTGTTGTATTTTTGTAAAACTGTTTAGTGAAAATTTTACAGTATGTTAGTTATGGATTTTCATCAAGTATCGGATAAATCCGTCACATATAAGAGAACTGACGTATGAGCTATTTCTTCCATTACCAGAATTCTTTTTCATCTCTTTTGATCTAAGCATGCATATTTCTTGCTTTCTACTTGTCGTTGACGGATTTTGTATTCTTTCGGGTGTTGTGATTGATTTCTTTTTTAGGGTGCTGGTGATCTACTTGTGCTGTCCGGTATAGGCTCTCCGGCATTTCTATACATTCAGTGGATCTCAAGTTTTGATCGTTTTCAACATTTTTTCTGTAGAACATTTCGTCTTATAGACATTGATTCCTTGAATAAGATTCAACTTTACTCAAGCTCTAGAGCAGTTATCAGTTTAAAGTAAGACGTCAATCTAGCGGCAGGACTTCTACATCTAGCTTCAAGCCTTCAGTGAAGGCATATACTCTAACATGCACGGACCCATTTGGTAATCCTTCTCAGTTCTTTTTTGACTGCTCAACGTCTATATTCCATCCAGACTTCAACTCCAACATCATATATTTTACCTTGCACTTGGTCTAATTCTTCATGGAGTATTTGAAAGATTTTCATCAAGAGCTGGAGAAACTCTTTTTTCTGTTCCTTCTGGTCACTCCAGTGTTTTCATTATTTCTCTTCGATCTTCTGATCAGAACCATCAGTTGATGAACCACCCCGTTGACAGAAATAGTTGTCTATTGCAAACTAAGCTCCAAATTTCATCAGTGAAATGCAATATATGATTTTGCGATTAAATTATCATGGATAAATAACTGATGACTTCATCTCGACTCTTACTAATTTGATTATTCAGCAAAAACAATTTTTCAAAGTAAATTGAATGGGGGATATTTTTAGGAAAAAATGATTTCTGGGAAAAATATTTTGGCTTTCTTCTTCTCCATATTCAACGAAAAACTTTGGAAATCTTCCGGAGAGATAAAAAAGTAATATTTTCATACTGAAGTATTCACAAAGACGTGTGAATTATGCAAGGAAGTAACTTTCAGATACAAACTGAAAGAAAAGTCCTCTGGAAATATCTAATTTTATATAAACATTAAATTACACAAAAAATGACTTTCAAAATATAAATATTTTATATGAATATTGAATTATACAAAAACCAGTTTTTCTATTCAGTTTGTACTCCAAATATTTGTTATCGAATTGAATCAGATATCATCGACAGGATTGCTACACAATAGTATATCAAAAAGGTGAAATTTCATTTACATAAAACACTGTCATTCCCGATGAGGAACATCGATGTTTCAGAATAAGACACTTGCCTTGTTGCCTCTTTAGCACAAATCATGATACCATTACAAGACGGTGTTCTTAATCCATTCATATAATTACGACTTTATGTCACGAAAATTTACTAAAGTCATCGATGATAACACGTAATGACATGATTTCGCTTATCGATTCAATCCCGTTGAAAATAAAATAGGTATATTTCAGGATAGACAAATTTTTGGGAAAGAAAGCTTTAAGTTTTCCACTTCTCCATCTTGATAGATTTGAACTTTTACAACGACAACTATATTCACACCTCAAAAATTTCTGACATGTTGAAAAATCAGATAACATTATTGAGCACAGTGAGGTCTGATTTTTTCGGAATACGCAGTCAGTTTGATAAACTCGTTGATGTAGAACAACACATCAATGTTCGTACGCAGATGGTTTAACTCATTCACCGAAAACATCGCACGTCCTATAAATCGTTTTCGATGAAGTTTCAGATGATTGCTTTTTCTGCCCCAATGGAAGCCGGCGGCATTGACTTAAATCGGATACATGTTTTTGTACCCAGTCTGATCGGCACTGTATACTGTATGTGTCTTTGAACATTGTTCGAGTATGGTTTTCAGTAGGGGACATATGAAAAATACAGGGTGTCAATTTGAAAAATTCCCAATCTTAATATCTTCCTTAACCTGAGAAATAAAAAAACAAGTCAATTTCATAGCAAGGGAGACACTTTCAAGGAATATTTGTAGCCCTTGTGGTTCAATCCCTAAAAAGAGGTAAATGTTACCCTTAGAATCTTAAATGGTAAGGAGTGTCAAGTGGCACTTCATTTTGGTAGGCATTCAATGAGGCATTTTTGATGAGCAGTTTACGAAAAATAGCGATCCAAACATACACATACAATTAAAATTTGCATGTATACATTATTATATTGACTCCTTCAATGACAGAAATGTATGTAGTACGCATGGGATTTTTCAATTGTTGCCTATTGTCCTTTCAATTTGCGAGAAAGACATTTCAAACATAAAAACTACCAACTCTTGTCTCATAAACTGTTCGATTGTGCTCTAAATAGTAACAAAGTCTCTTTTCGAACTCCCCTCTAGAGAGTTATGGAAAACTTCACTAGAAATTGACTAGCATGCTACTGTTTTTCGTCTTTTGACTTCTTCGAAATCAGACTGTTGTGTTTCTATAAACAACTGATTTGAAATGCCCCCAAAGAAAAAATCTAAGGGTGTGGAATCCGATAATATCACAGGCCATTCAATTGTTCACCTCCTGCCAATTCATATACCCGTAAATCTCTCGTTCAAACACTGGTGTATGGGAAATAAATACAGAGGTGGAGCACCATCCTGCTGAAAATTTAACAAATCGTCCTGCAAAAGTTCATTACCATTGCATTCATCTGAGCTTCTAGCTCGTGACATATAAGAAGATCGATAGTATCTTCAAGCATATCTAGGTACAGATTGCCAGACAGAAATAATGGACCAATAATGGCATTTTCAAAAAAGCCTGCCCAACTTTTAACTTGTTATAGGTGTTGTGTCGTTCCCGAGATATATATGGGTTTTCGTCACTTCAATAGCGGAAATTTCGTCTATAAACATTGTAATTCAGAAAAATCTGACATTGATCGCCGAAACAGATGTTCAACAGAAGATTAGATATGGTATTGGCGCGATGATTTCACAAAATTCTATTCTTTCATCATAATCACCCTCGTGGAGCTCTTGAAGAATATACATTTCACAATAATGAAATTTATACATTCTCAGTACTTTTCATATTATAGTCTCGCGTGACATTCCCGTCTGTTCTAATACTAATCGTAAGGAGTTCGTGGGGTCTGCAGAAAATGTTCCCACAACTTTAATTTGAGCTGCTTCATTCAGTTATCTGGAGTTATTTCTTTTTTTATTTGTCACTGAACCGGTTTCGTAGAACTTATTCAACAAATGAAGCACGTACTGGTGACTAACATTACAATTTGCATGTCTTTCGTTAAAAAAAGATGCCGCCCTTCGTGTGCACTTTCCAACTTCTCCATAAATTACAAGCATTTCAATTCTGTCTTGAATAATGTAAACCATTCATACACTTTTGTACACTTATTGAAGTAATCACTAAGCAGCCCAATTGTTACAACTGTAACAATCTTTCAAATTTATGAACCCATTTTTTTTCTGACAATAGCAAATTTTTTACAGCAGAAGTAGCAAAAAATTATTGCTATCTGTACACTTTCTGCGATGGGTATTGAAAACTCGGAATTTACTAAACACAACTCCACTACCATCTACGTATTACTAGTAGACTACTTTTTGATGAAAATTATTTGGATCTAATGTTACCTCTACTAAAGGGTTGGACGGTACCACCTAATATTCTTAACTGGTCTGGTCAAATCATGCATTTCTGTATAGGCGTATTAATAATTACTTATGTGTGTTCAGAATGCTATTTTTCGGAAAATACTCAAGAAAATATAATATGTAAGAATACCATTGGGAGCAGAATTGGACACCAATCAAAATGAGGTGTCACTTGACCCCCTTTCATATTCTACGGGTAACCCCCTTATTGGGGGGTTGAACAACGAGGGCTACACATAGTCCTTGAAAGTGTCCCAGTTGATGATAAAATTGACCTATTTTTTCGAATCTTCATCTTGTTTACTGGAAGGAAGATATTGAGGATGGTGAGTTGTCCTTCCTTCCTTCCTTCCTTCCTTCTTTCCTTCCTTCCTTCCTTCCTTCCTTCCTTCGAAGAAAGTTTTCGTAATGAAAAATGAATATGTTTACCAAAAGACTGATATCCATTTTCCTCCTCAAATAATATTTTAAAAACTCCTTATCTTTTCTACAGTAGACAATAACTGACTGATATATTGAAATGGTAAAAGCAAAGTATCTCCTCCTAAGGAGAATTCAGTAGTTTGATCTCAACGACCCATATACATATATAGCACAGATTTAACTAAATCTTTCCCAACTGGGAAAATAAAGAAAATTGGAAAATCAGTCAATCATCCAAATGGATCGTGGCACATGTAACTATTCTGAATAATAATGAGGAGTTGATAAAATACAGGTTGAAATGTAGCCCCTCTGCACGAAAAAATGATATTTACACCATTATCATCAATAAGGTAACGCATGCAGTTTCTCAATCAACAATGAATATATCTAGTAAATTTGAACGTCAAATTCAATCTGGAACTGGTGAATATGATCTTTCGCTTAATTGGTCTCCCTAGGAAAGGGAGGTTAGTTCAGTAGTCCCGCTTACGAAAAATAATTTTTGGATAAACAAAACTTGAAAAGTAATTTTTCCAATATTTTCATACCTTTCATTATAATCATCATGGAAACGCTACGAGAAGGTTATAATTATATTTATTCGAAATAATCATGGAGTTAAGACTCATGGTTGGTTGGCCTTGTCAAAAATGATGTGAAATTTATGAAAATGAAGCATGTCTGTGAAATCAGAGGTTGAAAGAATTTGGATCCCTGCTAAGGCGCAGTAATGACTTAACAATTGTTTATTAAATATTTCAAAATATTGAGAATTTCAAAATACCGGTAGCAGACCATGTGGTTTGGATCAAAAAGAGAGAGACAAGAAACGTCTGCATGCATCTGTCATGAAATTCAGTTTGAATTTTGTATGTCCATTTTCAGACTATGGAACAAAAAAAAATAACAGTTCTGGTGCAAATGTGATGAGATACATCTCCTGAAATATAAACACCAAAGAGAAAAGTAAATGTCAAATTTATGATACTATTCAGAATTTATTGATACAATACTTAATTACGTCCAGGGAAATTCATTATTTTATTATGGAAGTCGAGTATGATGATTTTCAGACTAATTGACTGGTGAAAGAACAATGATATTATTTTTCAATTTACGCGAAATATGAGTTTTCGAAGAATGAAAGTTAATTGGCGGGTTGGCTGTCCTTGTTCATCTTTCACTGTCTGAACCACTGGGCATGCCGTTTTCGGTAAGTGCTTTGGCGTAAGATGTGGGGGTTGAGCAAACGAGCCATCGGTTGCCTGCTTCCACGTAGCCCCGCTGGATACGAGAATGACAGAATCACGTGTGGTTGTGTTATTTCCTAACTGAATGGCATCCCAACGATGGCTTAATCCTGAGATGTGTGTATCCGTGCCGAGAGGATGAATGACACTGAGCCTATCAGCTGTCTCTAATGGAACCTTCGAGATACCGGGCGCCCTCTCGTCGTAGCATCGCCTTGTCTCTGGCAGGGCTCTGCCGTGATTGACCTTCGAGATTCTCGTCGTAGCATCGCCTTGTCTCTGGCAGGGCTCTGCCGTGATTGACCACCTTTCCCTAGCTACTCGTGGGACTTTTATAGACAGAGTAAATTTAAAAACTTTTTCTGACGCTGAGTCTACAGAGGAGATGGATGTCGAGCCTACGACTCCAGCTGACCTCCCTGTAAGTTTGGATCAGGAGCGAGAGCTTCTCAACTCTCCAAACCCTGATTCAAAAACTGAACCTGTGAAAAGGTTTAGTGGTGCAGCCAGGAAATGACTGAGTCGTCTCCTCAAGAGCGGAGTATCTTATGAAACCGCCTTGCACCAAATCCTTGAGCGGCGTACACAGAATTTGTCTAAGGTGGAAAAACAAACCCCCATGAGCAGTTCAGCAAACGTTGGCGCTCAAATGATGATTCACCGGAAGCAGAGGCGAAAAAGCCCTGCATGGTTGAATATAAGGCATCGTCAGGTGTACCTGATGTGCAAAAACCCTCATATGGAAAGGTTGTCGCGGGCATCAAGGTGGAAATCTTGCATCATGATTATCCGACTACCTCATTAACGGCCAATCAGCTAGAGATTCCCTTCAGGGGGCTATTTAGTCGGCTGTGGAGGTTATTCCAGATGGTGGGCCGCAGGTAGAATTCCAGAGCTGCGTCTTTCAGCCTGGATGGTTACAAGTCGTCTGTGAGGATCAAGTTAGCGCCGACTGGCTTGCGGGTGTAGTTAATACCCTGCAACCGCGGGAGGGCGCTTTCCTGAAATGCGTCATGAATCAACAATCTAGTGGGGACCTGTTCGGAGGCAGTCATAGACTGAACTCCGAACAGGTCCTAACTAGATTGAGAAAAATGAACCATCGTATGTCAACCTTGGAATGAACAATCCTTCATAAGGAAAAGTCTGGCCCTGGTCAAATATGGACCTTCGCTGTAGACGATGGATCCATGACCGAGCTGGCGAGGAAGAGTTTCAGACCACAATATTATTTTGGGCATGTCTTATTCCGCCCCGTAGAGGTTAACCACCGTCTCACACACAGCCCAAGGCCATGAAAACAGGTGTTTCTCAGGAGACAAAGACAGCCAAAGTCTCGTCGAGTAAACTGGGAAAAAAGGCTGGACGTGGCTCTCTGAAAGCGAAGACGAAAATCGTCCTATCAAAGATCCAATAAATCAGCTTCTGCACCCAAGACGTGGTAGCCATCCAAAGTTCCCTATCGGGCAAGAAGTGTAAGATGAATTTTATCGCCTGCTCCGCTTACTTTCCGGGAGAATCGGATACTGTACCTCCTATTGCTGTTGGACGACTTACCGACCATAGCAAAAGGAACAAACTACAAATAGTAATGGGATGTGACGCCAATTCACACCATACAACGTGGGGCAGCACGAATATAAACCATAGGGGTGAGTTACTCTTTGATTATATACTAGGGGAGGGGCTGTCTGTAATCATTGAGGGCTCGGACCCAACTATTGTCACTAGTAATAGGCAAAAGGTATTAGATTTAATCATCAGCTAATATTCACTGAGCAACAAGATACACCACTGGTCTGTATCTACTGAACCTTCTTGTTCAGACCATAGATATATTCTTCTCAATATTGAAACAGGTCTAAGACCAGTAGTGGAATATCGTGACTCAAAATCTACTGACTGAAGGGGGAATAAAAACTCCTTCCAATCGTACTCTGAGGACGGATTCAGTACTATTCACAGTTGTAATGATATGGATACAGTAGCGACGCAACTTCGCGAAGCAGTGATCTCATGCTGTCATGAGAACTGTCCACTGAGGGTCAAAAGAGATAACCGCAACTCTTTTTGGTAGAACAAAAGCCTTGAAAACAAAAGAAAGAAGTTCGACGACTATTCAATCAAGCTGAGGAGTCAGGTAACTGGGAGCTTTATAAAACCACTCTAACGTTATACAACAAGGAAATTAGAAAGGCAAAACGGGAGTCTTGGAGAAAGTTCTGTGAGAGTATCTCTGATTTATCTCGCAGCGCAAAAATTCACAAGATTCTCTCTAGAAAGCTGACTGCAAAAATTGAGTCGATTGAACGACCCGATGGAACATTTACGACCTCTAGTAAAAAGACGTTAGAGCTTTTGTTAGAAACCCACTTTCCTGG